>JAOTQR010007649.1:0-18437 GCA_025774065.1 Solanum ossicruentum
ATATAATCATGTTTTAAAATATTCAAAGGGATTTGACTTAGCACCGAATGGGGCTTGAGATGGAGTTCGATAAGAGAACTCTAGTAACAACCTCTTGTCTCATTAAATATGTGCCACCATAGGAGTATTTATAGGCTAAGGCTAATTGATCCAAAATAGCATAAAATTAAAATTAAAGATGTACATATATAAGTTAACGGAGTTTTACCTGACAAGTAGTTTCCCTTTGCCAACATAGGGGGTTATGTTTGATTTCGTGCAGTTGCTCACATCATCTTAAATGCCAGTTACGGTCTGCTCCCACATAGATATATACATGACGAATATGTTACTTCAAATCATGTCTTAAATGATACATTGATCATTCATTATCTCAAGCTTGATTTTCTTGTTATGATTATGCATCATATCAAGATTCATTTTCTTGTTATGATTGTTGACATCCAATTTTTACCTTCCAAAATATAAATTGGTTATTGAGCTTCTTTAATTTAAAAATTTGAAATAATTATTTTTCAAAAATTCAAAAAAAATATTTTAAGTTATGTTACTGTTAATCTCTTATTTTTTAATTATATATGTATCACTACAAATTTTTCATGTATTTTAATTGTTACTTTTCACAATTATTCAAAGATCACTCTAAAAAGATGTTATTTTATTTATTTTTATCTTTATCCTAGTATAATTATAAATTATTTTAGGATTAATTATTTCACCTTTTAATTTATAGAAAATTTTTAATTAATTTATGTTAATTCATCTTAAAATCGAATTAATTAACTAATTCAATTCGGCTAGTTTTAAAGCTATAATGGGCCATGATTGCAATTTCAACGACTAAATTCCCAAGTATATTTTTCAATCCCTTGATGCACTTTTCAAGTCCAAATTCAGATTTAATTTTGGCCCAAATTTCCTTTAACCGGGCCCAACCCTCTTACTTAGCAATACAACAACATACTCATATAACATTATAACTCACCATGCGCTCCCCTTTCCTTTTTTCCTTTTCCCCCTTTTTCTCGGCTCCTTCATGCGACTACCTTCCTCGTCCCTCATCAATGTGCAGCGTACAGGAGCACCAAGCTGCTAGAAAATCCACAAGCGACGCCCTGTACCCCCATACCCTCGTCATTGAATTCACAGGTGTCACTATCCCCTTCCTCGTCCTTTATCAGACGGAGCAAGTCGAGTTGCCGTTGGAAATTCTCTTCAAATTTGTGCAATTCCAGCTGTTGGTAGGATGAGGATAAGGATATTGGGTTTGAATATAGAATATTCCTCCAATTTCCCCCCAATTTCAACCCTAATTCACCCCTATATAAATCTCTCTTTCCTCACTGATCAAGGGTGGACGGGGAAAACCCAAAAGAAATTCACTTTTTTCTCATTCAAAAAGAATATAAAATCTCCTAAAATACAAGAATTTCTTGGAAAAATAAAAATGATTTTATTGTCTTCTAAGTTCACGAATTCGAAGTCGTAGAGTGAAAAGTTTGGTTGTCAAGCTCGTCGTCTCAATTTTGTTGCACTAAAAAAAGGTAATATAGCTTTCCTCGTTCATATTTCGTTTAAGTTTCAAGTGTTATATGAAGTGATGAATTTGTTTCTATGAAGCTTTTTTAAAAATTTGATGTTATACATACTCTCCTATTTTGATGCTCTATGCGATTTAGCTTCGTTTATCTTTGGTTTGAAAGTTCTTAGGATATCCATTGATGTTTGAATCTCTAGTTGATTTCTGGTGTTTTGTCCCAAGGCATTGTTACAGATTCTTTCACAATTATCTTGATTCTAAAATCTTCTTTGAGTGTTGATTAAATGATTGTTAATTTAAATTATTGATGTATGATTTGGATTGGCAAAGCATGAGTTGAATCAAGATTTAGTTTCTCTATTTGTTTTCCAATGTTACCAGTGTTGTTGAAGTAGCCTTTTAAAGATTATATGTGAAATCTCAGTTGTTGCAAACATGTTTGGTGTGCTATGATGATTTGAGAAATGACATGGTTTTAATTTAGATAGATAATACTCACACTAGTTGGAACATAGTGGTTCTTCTGTTTTCCGTCTCTGAGGTAATTAACTTGTATGACCACATCTTTAAAAATAAGATCCTAAGATTAGATTGTAACCTTTTATGTCATATCCCATCTTTATTTGCATTTTTTTAGCAATAATTTATGAGACGGTTTGATTTGTGTACAGTTTCCCTATTTATTTTCTAATTGTATGTTTGATGGTTATTATAGTACCACTCTTCTTTTTAACTAATGGAATTAGTTTTTTCTAATTTATCATTTACTGTTCTGTAGTGATTAAGATGGCTCCATAGAATTCTCCGTTTATCTTGTTTAGCCTCAATTATTAAGCTAAGTAATGTTTAATTATGTATGGTTCCTTTGTGATCTATAATTTAGATTTTATTTCATATAGATTTGTTTGCATGAATGGGTTATTTGCTTTGGGTACAATTCGTGAGTTCCTGGACATCTATTCTACTTAATTGTCATATTAATGGTCCTACTACATTTGATAAAATAATTTGTTATGTTTAAATGATAGCTAACTATTAATATTTACTAATCGTTTTTTTCTTGTGTGCGCATGAATCCTTAAATCCGAGTCCATATGGGACTCGCCTTTACATGTTTGTGAGTCTCGGTCAGGTATAAACCTCTTCAAGTCGCTGAGAAGCTAGTCAGAAGTTTTGGAGGAAAAATATAGGTTGTATACATATGGTTTATAGCTTTTATACAATATGATATACGTCAACTATTCATTGGTATATAATGGTTGTATACATAAACAGAAATTGGGTTTAAAACCCATAATTTGACGGCAGCAGGGAATGGGCCCAAATTTCAGCCCAAGTGAGTAGTAACTGGATTTGGGCCCACTTGTCATGCCTCGGACCTAGGACCTAGACGTGACTGGCGAATGGGGAACCCGAAGGAACCTCAAACAAGCCTCATAGCATATCATTATACATCCTTGGTCGCGGAAGCAATTAAAAATAACAATAAGAGATGAGTATAAACAAGGGGATTTGGGACTAAGGGAAAGAATTACACACTTGAATAATATAAACGAGTTAAAGCTCAAACATAATACATAATTTTTCCAATAACACCTTTAGACATAAAACATAGAGGGGGTCAAGACAAGCAACCAGACTCACCCTCATAGTCATAAGTATTCCTAAATATACAAGATGTAGTCTAAACATAAGCAGAAAGAAGATAAATATTGTCCCCGGACATGAAGACTCATCAAAAGCTAACTTGAACAATCTGTATAGCCATGAGGAGAATCAATAGGAGCTCCGGTTCCTACATGGTAACATCATATGTAGGCATAGAGTACTAAGTATGTAGTATGCTTGAATGTACTAAGTATGTAGTAAACAATGCAACAAGAGATAAACAATATAATCGAAATGCATAACATAGGTAATGGATAGCATAATAACCAAATGAAATGTATGAATGGTACTTGAAGTAAAATCATGCTTATATAGAACATAGTTCATAAGTAGAAAGAGACCATCCTTTGACTAATGGGCTTACCACCTCCCATTCTAGGTGATTGAGGTATCAACCCATTAATGAGGTATCAACTCCTCAATTTGGTTAATGAGGTATCAACCCTTCAATTTGGTTAATGAGGTATCAACCCTTCAATTTGGTTAATGAAATATCAACCCTTCAATTTGGTTACGGTCAATTCAACACTATATAGAGAAATACCATATACATTCTTTCTATAATCATCATAAAGTCATATACATACTCTCCTTTCATCATCATAACATCATTCATAACATAAAACATGCATTGTACCTTCAATTCGTCAAGAAAATCATAACTGAACATTTTATCAAACACTTGGCGGATGTGTAATGGGAGTATAAAACCATGCAATTTAGAGATGAATCATGCAAGAAAATCCATTGTAATATCATCAATCAACACCTTGCAACACCCTCAAGCAATATACATGAAAACCCCTCATCAAATCTCACAATAGATCCAAGATTTATAGCTCACAACATAGCAAAATAGTCACAACTTTACATAGCTTTAACATAGTTCATAGATATGTTCATACTAGTAAATCCATTTATAAAATCAACTTTAAATTATGCAAATTGAGTAAAAAGGAGGTTAGGGCACCATGGGTGGAAGAATCCAATGGTTGAAATTCACATAACTTAGTTTTGGAGAATTTCTTGAAGAAGATTTTAAAAGAGACTTGAAGTTTGGATGAATTCCTTAAGATCCGGAAGAGATTGGGACACTTGAATCTTGAGAAGGATTTGGGGTTTGACTTGGTTTCCTTGAATTTTAAAAAGACTTCTTGAAAACCTTGAGAATGGGTGGAGAATTTGATGAAGATTAGAGAGGAATTTGAGAGGTTTTTGGTGAGTTTTTAGGGCTCAAAACGACTTAACAATGAGGAATTTTCGTGTATATAGGTATTGGGTTATTGCCCAATTTTCCTGAAGTAAAAAGAACAATTTTTGAAAAATTTCGAACTAATCCATTTTAGGTCCGCGACGCGGACCTGTCAGGGACAACTACTGTTTTTGCGAAGTTTCGCCAAAAAATTATTTTCTTGGCACGGATAAAGTATACCTTGTAGGTATTCATTTTCCCACACAATTTTGCCGTCTGACAAGAATATGAAGTCGAATTTGCAAAATTCTACACGAATTTTGAGATATTGAGAAAAGAATGCATCATAGGGTTTTTCGAACTACGACGAGAGGTGTTTAAATATCCCCAATTTGAGATATAAGGGAATTACGATTATGGGTACTTCCGAGACATATTTTTGGTCACTTTTTGGGATCGTTTCACCATGTTTCGAATTTGGGAGAGGCCCAAAGTCTTTATTTATTCACTTCCATTATATCTTTTGAGTATTTTGATTATTTGTATTAAAGCTAATGCTAACATTGTACGTTTAGTTTAACTTAATTGAATTCCCAATGGATGAACCACTTTGTATTAATTTATCTTTCTTTAAATGATTTTTTCTAAGATCACTTTTTTTATCTGAGATGATTTTGAATGTCAAAATAGTGAGTTTGGTTTAAGTCAGTCTATTTTAATAATCAGGTCCATTCAAGTCACTTGAAAATATCCAAGTTATTTCATTTAAAAAATAATATTCTTGAAGTATTTCTGTTCAAAATTAGATTTTTCTCACTCAAAATATTTTTGGTATTTTGTTTTTGAAAAATAACATTAGATTTTATTTTTCACACTTAGTCAATTTTTGAAAGATCTTATTTGGTCAAAATTTAGAAATTAATTTATCATTTTTCTTTTTAAGTTAAATTTTTTCAATGTTGGATATTTTGATAAGTTTCTTTAAAACTTATTTAAATTACTTGAATAGATTTTAAATTACTCAAATGTCTTACATGGATTTTTACTTAGAATATTTTTTTTAAATACCTTTATACTTCGACTATTTTCAAAAGCTAGTAAAATTAAGTTTTAAATCGTCAGTCAACTGCAAGTTAGCGGCTATTTTAAGTGCTAATACCCTTTTAAAATGGTAATAGGAACCCTTATCAATTTTCTCTAAAATTTTAGGATTTTCTACTTAGAATCTTAAAATCTTTTAAAGTTTACTTAATTTTTTAAAAAAATTAAATGGTGACTCTATTTTTTTTTGAAAAAAATGATTTTTCTTCAATTAATTAATTTTAAATTGATTTTCCCAAAAAAACAATTTTTGCAATTAACAGAAATGGTGACTCTGCTGGGATTTTTATTAGGTTCTAACTATTAAGATTTGACTTACTTGGCTAACTTTTAGAATTATAATAATTAGTAACTTTATTTTTTTCTTATCTACACTTTATTTATTTAAATTTAATATTTAATTATCATTGCATTTCATGGCATGATCCTGCCAACTAGCAAATTAGTTTGCATTAGGATAAAGGGTGGTTATATGGTTATCCGTGGCTATCCTTTCAAAAAAAATCCCTTTATATTTTTTGAAAGTGGTAAGTGGGTAGTTGGTTCATGCTAGTCCAATGTTATTTACTATTTCACCCCGTAGTTCATCCAATTCAAGTATTAGATCTTTTGAAACTAACTCTTAGCTCACCTAGAGTAGAGCGAAATGAAAATCTTTTAGGAGCATTTGTCTAAGACGACCCACCACGTAAGGCATGTTAGGTCCATTAAAAAGACCACCTTAAGTTCAAAATGGCTGACGGTCATATTATATGTTTATATTGAAAGATGTACATGTTGTTTAGCATACCATTGTCCCCCAGGGTTCAAAATTTATTTTAGTAGCTTAGCCTAATTATAGATAGAGGTATTTCTTTATTTGAAGACATTTGCGAATGCCAAAAAGTTCAAGAAGAGGAGATCATTCACAAAGGATTATACCCTTGCGTGGGTCTGATTTTTGTATTCCCTTTTCTCATATTATGTATCCCTATTCAGTTATTTAAAAAGTTTGTAATATATTGTTGGGGGCAATGGAACATTTCAAATTATGTAATATGTCCTTTAAATCATTAGGCCCACCCTTGGCATAAAAGGTCACACACACACACACACACACACACACACACACACACACACATACACACACACACACGGATACACACACACATATATATATATATACACACACACACATTAGGACGCGTCATATTTTATTTATGTGTTGAATGCTCTATAATTTGCTTTATTCATATTATTTGTCTTCTGTGTTTAAATACATATGTTTTTTCTCAAACATGATTGACCCATTACTACATTCCAAAGTCTTAAAACATAATAGGTATATAAATTCAATTTTGGGTCTTTCCAAAATACTTTTTGAGTCCATTGTCAAAAAACGCTTAAAATAACGCCTTGTGTTCAATTGGGTCATCACTCAAATTAATGTTGACTTTGTTATCCTTGAAAAATATTTTTCCATATCAAAATAGCCAGAATTACCACACACTCTATCAGTTTCAAATCAAATTTTAGAACACCATTATTCTCAGTTAACCTTTCAGAAAGTCAGTTTGTGAACGTCTTAGTCAAATCACGTAATTTACTCATTTCAGTCTATTGAATGATCAATTTTTTCCATTTGATAATTCTTTTAAACCTCCCTTTCTTTTAAAATTTAGACTAATTTGTTTAGGCAAAACAAATATTATTTGTTATTTTGATTAATTATTACGATTAGTTGATTAACTTTTTCACCTTTTGAGTTTTTTCTCTTTACAGAAGAAGAGACTGATTTGTGTTGGTAATCAAACTTGCTCACTTTATCAAAGCAAAGCAGTTTTCAATATTCACTACAGAACATTCATATTTTACACGATCTAACGCTAAGAAAGTTGCTACAAACTTGTCATTTCTTATTTGGACTACTAAGAAGACTCGTTCAAAAATGGACTCTGGGTCAATCAACATAGTCACTTCATCTAAATCATTCCCTGCTATATCTGTCATTGCCAATCTTGGTACCTCGACGAGAACTAAATCACAATTGAAAGTCATTGCTTGTCTAGAACAATGACTCATTGAACTAAGTCTCATGGTAACATAATATTAAGATGCTTTTCAGAACCTACCTCCCAATGCTCGCCAAAAAAATCCTATATTATCTCCATTTTCTACCTTAAATGAGATTAGTCAAGGAGATCTTTTTACCACTTCTCAGAAAACTCAAAATGCTTCATTTACTTGTCCATCCTTGGATGCTCCCCTTGTGTACACCTTAATTTCTCCAAAAGCTCTAACTGTGACACATCATGCTCCATCAGTGTACACTTATGGTATTGCTTTACCAGCTACAAAGGTTCCAGGATTTGACCATCAAGATGTTGATCACTATGTTGACGTTGAAAATTATAGAAAAATGAAATTATAGAGGACACTATGAGAGAACTTCGTGGACTCAATGACAATCAAAGTGTGAGATATGAAGAGTTATGCACATTTCCTAATGTTGAGTTGCCACCAGGTTACAAAATTCTGAAGTTTGAAAAGTTTGATGGACCAGAAAATCCTTTCTTTCATTTGAGAATCTATTGTGAAAAGTTAATTTTGGTGTTGAAAATAACGAAGGAATAAGAATAAAAAATTTCACTTAAAGTTTGAATAGAAGAGCTTTGGAGTGGTACACAAAGAAAGATGTGACTAAATGGTATATTTAGGATGACTTGTCCAATGTTTTTGTGGATCACTACAAGTTTCATGTTGAGATCGCTCTTGACAAAATTTTCATTATAAAGCTAAAGCAAAAGTCAACAGAATGCTTTCGAGAATATGCCATATATTGGAGAGAAAAGACATCTAGGATACATCTACCTATAGAAGAAACAGAGATGATCATCTGTTGGGTATGCAAACTCCTCCCACATCGGTGGAAGAGAGAAAAATGAACTTATTTAAATAGGTTCAGCCCAACCCATTAGTATGAGGCCTTTTGGGAGGTGCCTAAAAATAAATCCGTGAGGGCTTGGCCCAAAGTGGACAATATCATACTAATGCAAAGTTGGTGTGTGGGTAACCGTGGCTCCCTACATCACCTACTTCATTTAAGCTTAAGACTCAGAATACTATGAACGAATGGTGACAAGGCGTGGAAAGGCATTTGCTAAAATTATCAAAGATGGAGAAATGATTGAGGATAGTTTTAAAATCGGGAGAACAACAAGTTTTACATCATCTAGAGCCTTCTAAACTAGTTCATTTGAAAATGGAAAGAAGAAGGAGAAATAAGTTATGGCAATAATGATTTGGGGATCTACCTCGTATAATCATCAATCACCTCCAGACTATCTCATTTCACAATGCCCCATCTACAACACACAAGAAACACATCATCATCCACGACCAATGCAAAATAATGCACCTCATCCTAATTTCGAGAGTAAACCTCCTCGAGTCTTCACTCCATTGGTGAAATCGAGAACTATTCTTTTTGAGAGGTTGAAGGTGGTGGGAATACTCTACCAATTAGAAGCTAGGGTTCTGTATACTTCAGCTGATCGGTATGACCCAAATAAGCGTTGTGCTTATCACTCAGGGGTTGTTGGGCATGATACCAAGAAGTGTATCACCCTTAAACACAAGATTCAAGATCTGATTGATCAAGATAGTTACACTTGTAGAAGCGCCAACGAATGTGAAAAACAATCCACTTCCCAAACACAAAGAGTAGTTATTGGTGTAACCATCTGCAGAGAAGAATGGAGTTTTCTAGAAGTCGCGCTTTTGGAATATGGCATTTGAAATTTAGTGTTTATGTTTCCTATAATGGCATTTTATTGCTGTCATCCTTTGTAATGGCACGCTATGGTTCCATTTCCTTTGTAATGTGAACTACATTCAACCTGATTTTCCGTAGTAGAATATGTAGGCGGCCTTCATCAGTTTTGGTCATGTTATCTAAAAGATTTCAATTCTCTTTAATGCTTGGAACTACATTTGACCTGATTGCTATCTCAGTGGTGTAGATAGGTGCCACACCGACTTGGTCATATTCCCCATAAGAATTTCATTTCTTTTTACAATGGAAACTGAGGTAGAATTTTGAGAGGATCTTAAAATTCCTTAGGTGAGGACTTTATCCAATGACTCAGGGTTAGAGCCACATTAAAGATGCAGCTGGGAATGTTTTTTGAGTTTCTCTCAAAAAATTCAATTAGAAACTACAAGAAAGTTAAGACTCCTTCTATGTTCTAAATTGGGGTAGAATTTTTGAGGACCCTCAAAAATTTTATCAAATCTGTATTTTAAGATGAATTAGCGTGCAAATCAGATGACTGACAAGCATCAAGATGGTAAGGAAAAATCAACATGATCAATCTCTCAAAACTAAGTATTTTTCTTTGGATATAGAACCTATAAAGTCACAAGGCACCGTTAAATCCATAATGGCCTCATCATGATTCAAATGACTTCTAATTTTACTCATTTCTTGAATTTATTCTCATTATACTATTCATTTCCTAAGTTTCTTTGTATTACTTTATTGTGATTTACTATATATATTTTTTAATGTTATAGATGCGATAGCCTAGCACAATGACGAAGATTATGAGATTTCATTCGGGCCAATATAAGCTGAAAAACTTCATCTTTCGACTTATCTTCTGTTATGTCAATTATTTTGATAAGTTAATTTTATTTCTACTAAGATTTAAACTCCATTGATATCGTCATTAGAATTGAAGGCGAATTTCAAAAGATCATCTCAAATTTTGAAAAATCAAGCAGATGTCACAAGAAAAAGACACAAGTTAATATTTTAAAGATGTTATTACGTATGTTAAGGAGTACTGACGCCAAGAACTCCGTTTGACAATCTATCTATTATTTTTATTCTATCTTGACAAATCTAGTCCTACGTTATTTTAATTTTCTTGCCTTTTGGTAGCAAATCTTGTGTTTTATGCAAATTTTGCTAAGTTTCAGAAAATATGGAGTGTCACTTCTTTAAACATGACTTGTTACAATCATTATTGGCGCATTACTTCCTTAAATGTGACATGTTGAAACTATTATTGGAGCATCACTTCCTTCAATGTGACATGTTAAATTATTATTTGAGTCACTCCCTTTAGCATGACATGTTAAATTATTATTGGAGAGTCACTTCCTTCAACGTGACATGTTACATTGTTATTGGAGCGTCACTTCCTTTAACGTGACATGTTAAATTATTATTAGAGAGTTACTTTGTTCAAGTTACATATCCATTATTGTTAGAGTATCGCTTCCTTCAATGTGACACGTTAAATTATTACTAGAGCATCAATTCCTTCAACGTGATGCATTAAATTATTATTGGAGCATCACTTCCTTCAATATGACATGTTAAATTATTATTGGAGTGTTACTTCCTTCAACGTGACACATTAAATTATTAATGGAGCGTCGCCTCCTTCAACGTGATACATTAAATTATTGAAGCATCACTTCAACACATTAAATTATTATTAGAAAATTACTTCCTTCAACGTAACATGTTGAATTATTATTGGAGTGTCACTTCTTTCAATGTGGCAAAATAAAATTTTTATTGGAGAACCACTTCCTTCAATGTGACACGTTAAAATTATTATTGGATTGTCATCTCCTTTAATATGACATGTTAAATTAGGTTTGTACAAATTATATTTGTATTTATATTTTATTTGCCACTAACATGTTTTTTTTCAGATTTTACAATATACAAGCATCGACTACGTCAGAAAGGATGCAGTACATCGTGAAATTTTTTCTTAGCAGTGAACTGGGACATAGTCTGAAGAGGAATGCTAAACTCTTTAGATGCGAGCTAATGAGTGACTTCCACCACAATATAACCATAACCCTCTCAGAAGGCATGTGGGTATTTCTTAGGTCTATCAACTTTAGTTTTGCATCCAATAAAATTTTAACTCTCACCGCAAGCAATCTTTCCAATCTGAGTGACAATACATTAAGAGCTTTGAAAATTACATCCATCCCCACCAGTCTTCACAGGGTCTAAGGTTGAGGAAGATCCTAGAATTTTTGTCACGACTCGGACCTAGGGCCTAGATATGACACGGCGTAGGGAACTCGAGAGTCCCTAAACAAGCCTCAAGATAATAAAACTTGCATCATCAGTTTGAAAGTGTAATCAACAATCAACACATAGTTCTAGGGGAAGAGAAAGTACGACTCACGCTATGGGGGCAATTCGGACGTAGGATCTTTCCATCAACATAAGAGCAAGTCACATATCGGTACTTAAAGATAATAAAATACATAAAATAGACTTAACCATAACCCATAGCATATATCATAAAGAGGTTTACAAGATGTCCAACAATGCCTCTACATAGATGGGTCGGGGGCCAAGACATATCCTGGGCTCACCCTCAAGTACAAAGATGAAGAGGTAACATAGGTAGATGGGTGGTGGTTCATCCTTGAAAGATAGGATTCATCACTATAAGCAAAATCTGAATCTAAGGTAAGGTTGAACGGTGGATGATCAAGGTCCTCGGTCGCTACATAGTAAAAATCATGTAGGCAAGAGTATGAGTTAGTACATTGAATATACTAAGTATGCGGGTTGCAATGCATGTAACTTATCAAAACCTGTATATCAATGTTAGATGACAAGGGCATACTATCAAAAGAGATATATAACAAGGAATGTTAAGAAAATAAGATTCCATGAAATTCATGATGCATGAAATACAAATGATGCTCATATTTATAGTAGAGATGTGACCTTAACTGACATGAGTAAGACGAAGCGAGCTATTACTTGGAATCCTGATGAATAACCCTCACCGGTAAAGAGGTGTTCTACTTACCAAATGTAACCATACTTCACCTTATGGGAACACATCCCATTTCGTAAGAAGAAACCTTCCTTACGGAAACACATCCCATTTGGGATAGGATTTCCAAAAATCACAAATCAAATCAAATCATTTCTTCTCCTTACGGGAACACATCCCATTTCGGAGGCATCCTTCCTTACGGAAACATATCTCATTTCGGAAAGGACCCTATGCTAGGCACATAGTTCAAGAAAATAGAGCACCCTCCTCAATCTATCGGTACTAAGCCGTCATCCCACAAGAACATTTATAATATACATATACATACTTTCAAAGAGGTAATAGTCATTTTCCAAATCATTTCAATGCACAATTAGGCTTAAAAGCCAAGTACTATCATACTTAGGCTCAAATGCCAAAATCATAATTTTGTAGTCATAATATTCATGCATAGGAATAGCCCATTCATATACAAAATGGTGCATGCACCCAAAATGCTCAAAGAGCCAAAACCAAAGACATTTATATGATCACAATATTGTCATAACCAATATCTTATCAAAATCATATCATAGAACATAAATGGGCTTAACTCATAACATAATTCCCATAATAATCCATGTACATGAATGCATATGATATGAATAATGAGAGAATGACATGGATAAGTAGGATTAAATTTAAAATCAACAATATAAGGTGAAATTGAAGTAAATACACCATTAAATCCATATTTAAATCCAACATAAGTTCACCCATGCATGAACAATCTTTTGAAAAGGTACATGCATACTTGTAATTTCATATACCCAAAGTAAATCATTATGTAATGGTTTAAATCACATTAAAATCATCAAATATACACTACTCATGCATCAATAAAATTTTAGGAATCATAATATTCAAAACCCCAAATTAAAGTAAGCAAGATCCATGTAGGTTTTCTTAAAAATAAATTTTGAGTTTCCTTGATTGGAAGGAATCAAAGATCAACCCATATACCTAAGACTTTAAGTTCCTTGAAATTGATTTGAGAAAGAATGGAAGCTTGGAAGTGGGTCATGGAATCTAAACTTGTTCTTGAGTTTCCAGGAAATTGGTATTGTGGTTTTGATGGAGGCTCTCGAGAGAATTAAGAGTGTATTTGAGATGAGAGTAATGAGTTTGATCCTTTGGAATAGGGTTTAGGTCTTTTGGTGAGGTTAAGATAACATTGGAAGTCTAAAAAGGTCATTAGATTAATTAAAATTTACGAAAATATCATTAGTGAACGGATGAAATATTTGAAAAACTGTGGCTTTACTGAAGGCTTGACTGGCCATGTGGCACTCCACGAGTTGTGTATAGTGTCCGTCAAAAGGGACTTAGAAAAATTAATGGGAGTTAGGAATACTTAGAAAAATTTCATGTCTCGTCACTTTGACGAACCACTTCACGGGCCGTGTGATGCTTCACGGTCCGTTTAGTGGTCCGTTGCACCACACTTAGGCAAGACAATGCAGAGGCAACTTCATTCTCAGGTGCCACAGTCTTTCATATCCCACACGACCCATCAAGTGTGCCCGTAGCACCACCCTTAACCAAATTTTCCCCTAAGTCCAACAATCTTCCCGTGACATATGTTGTGCCTATCCACATGGTCAGTGGCAAGCCACACGGCCGATGCCACTAGCCATGTCACCTTCCTTGGTACCAAAAATGGTCCTTTCCAGTCCCAGCTGACCAAAATGGCCCGTCAAAGGCATACTACCCGTTAAACTATCCGTTTGACACCACTGCATAAGAGGATCTCACAAAAACGATCATAACTCCTTCATCCGATATCAGAATGAGGTGAAACAAAGTGCTTTGCAAAGTTAACTCAAAGGGATTCCTATTCCTTAGGCAAAAAATGCACTTTTATAGCCCAAGCCATCCAAACGGTTTGTCTAAGGTCACACTGCCCCGTCAAACTGTCCGTGTGACATCTACACAGGAATGTCTCATGAAAATGATCATAATTCCTTTGTCCGACATCGGAATAAGGTGAAACTAAGTGTATTTCAAAGCTAAGTCAAAGGGTTTTCATTAGAAATATTGTGGGCCACCTAGTTCCAAGTGTGCTAAAAGTTATACTCCTTTAAAGTTGACCCTTTTGCCGGTACTTGTATCAAACTTAGCTAACAGAAATGCCTTTGAACTTGGCTTGACGTAGGGGTCCAATGAAGACATACATAAGCATAAAGAATCTGGGTCCTTATAATTTTATTGATGAGATGTGGAAGATGTTGAAAGTTTTTACTTATGGATGTGAAGTGCACCATATTCATGATTAAGAGGTTGCAAGTCTCTTTTTCATACTCAATCTATTTTTCACTCTTTCCGAACCAAAGGTTATCTTAGCATAAGAGATTTCTTTTTCAACCAATAGAGTCGAACTACAAACAGCTTGTTCCTAAGTCCAGGGATATGTAGGCGGGCTCAATGTTGAAAACTCTGTTGTATTCTAACAATTGTTCTTAATCTTATTTCCAAGCATTTCATTTTGTCCATAATTCGATATTGGGATATCTTTTTAATTCTTTCAAAGTCATGCGTAAAATCAAGTGTCGTGAACTACAAGTAGCCTGAATTTTTATATAACCTAGGATATATACAAAACCCAATACCAAAATTCGGTCATAATTTCTCATAATCCTTACTATTCACCATTTCAATATCATGAATTAGCAGACAAACAAAATTAGATTCATCACTACTTTAGATCTCTTTCATCGACCCAAGCCAAACGAGGGGCAGTTGTTGACATCCAATTTTTACCTTCCAAAATATATTAGTTATGGAGCTTCTTCAATTTTTAAATTTGAAATAATTATCTTTGAGAAATTCAAAAAAAAAAATTTAAGCTATTTTAGTGTTAGTCTCTTATTTGTTAATTATATATGTATACTTACATATTTTTTCATGTATATGTATTCAAAGATCACTCCAAAAAGATGTTACTTTATTTATTTTTATCTTTATTCTAGTATAATTATAAATTATTTTAGGATTAATTATTTCATTTTTTAATTTTAAGAAGCTTTTTAATGAATTTGTGTTAGTTTGTCTTGGGACCGAATTAATTAACTATTCCAATTCGGCTACTTTTAAAACTCTAATTGTCCATGATTGCAATTTCAAATGGCTAAATTCCCAATTATATTTCTCAATCCCTTGACCCAATTTTCAAGTCCAATTTTATATTTAATTTTGGGCTAAATTCCCTTTAACTCAGCCCAACTCTCTTACTCAACATTATAACAACATACTCATATAATATTACAACTCACCCACGCGCTCCCCTTACCTTTCCTTTTTTTTCTCTCTCAACTCCTTCACATGATCACCTTCCTTGTCCCTCATCAATGTGCAATGTACAACAACACTAAGCAGCCAAAAAAACCACAAACGATGTCATGTATCCGAATACCCTCGTCCTTGAATGCACAGGTGTCATCATCCCCTTCCTTGTCCATGAATCGGACGGTTCATTCGACTTGCCATTGGAAATTCTTTTCAAATTTGTAAAATTTCAGGTATTTGTAGGATAACGATGAGGATACCGGGTTTGAATATGGAATATTCCCCCAAATGCTTCTAATTTTCTCCCCCAATTTCTGCCTTAGTTCCTCACTGATCAAGGATGGATGGAAAAAACTCAAAAGAAATCTACTACTTTCTCATTCAAAAAGATTAAAAAATCTCCTAAAATAAGAATTTTTGGAAAGATAAGAATGATTTGGTTGTGTTCTAAGTTCACGAATTTGAAGTCCTGGAGTAAAATCTTCGTTGTCAAGCTCATCATCTCAGTCTTGCTGCAAAAAAAAGGTAATATCTCTTTCCTCATTCATGTTTCGTGTAAATTTGAAGTGTTATATGAGGTGACAAATATGTTTCTTTGGAGTTTTTTTAATTTGATGTTATACATACTCTCTTATTTCGATGCTCTGTTTGTGTGATTTAGCTTCATTTATCTTTGGTTTGAAAATTGTTAGGATATCCATTGATGTTTGAATCTCTAGTTTACTTCTGGTGTTCTGGCATATGGCATTGATTAAATGAGTATTAAGTTAAGTTATTGTTGTAGGATTTGGGTTAGTGAAATATGAGTTTAATCAAAGCTTAGTTTCTATGATTTTTTTTTCAATATTACCAATGTTATTTTTAATGTTTGTAAGGATTTATTGTAATTCAGATTGTCAAACATAAACAATCTAACATTTACTCCTATCATTTATTCAAGGTCGTATAAGTATATGATTTCCACATTAAATATATGCAACATCCCAAATTTTTTTTAAACTAAGATCGAGTCATCCTCCATGTGATATATGATTTTAATTGAGGATTCTTAATTGAGTATAGATGTTAAAATCAATTTCTTAGCATGGTAATATAATTAGAGATGATTTGAGGTCGTAGTTTTAATGTATGATTTTATAAAAGTTAGGTGAACCAATGACTTGTAAGTTGTATATACGTGCTAGAATCAATTCCTAAGTATTTAAAGTATATTAGGTGTGATTTAGTGTCATAAGGGATCTTTTACATCAAGCAAAGTTCAAAGAATTTCTAGCAACTAAGTTTTCGTATGAATCGATAGAAGGGTCAACTTCAAATGACCATATCTCCTAAAGTATAATGATTTAGATGACCCATAATATATCAAATCAAATATATTCGAATTAGCTTTTCAAGGCATCTCATTTCGTATTAATCGGAGTTCGGAGTAGAAAGTTATGACCATTTTAATTGAGAGGTACAGAGCTGTCCGAAAGTCCGCACCCGGAGCGCGCCGCGGACACTCACTGGATAAGTTAATGACGTTTTTCTTTATTATTTGAGGGTATTTTTATCCTAAAATCTTTGGGGTCTAATTATGGTCCCAAAACATATAAAACATCAGTTTTTATGATCAAAACCCTCTCCCCTCTCTCCTAAACATAAACGCTCAAGAATCATCAAGAAAATCATCAAGTTAGGATTAACTTCTAAGATTCCTCCTCAAGGTAAGTATTCTTCATGAATTTCAATCTACCCTACCCGAATTTCTTTATCTATTCATGAATCTCTAATAGGATCTTAAATCATAACCTAGGGTTTCAAGAAAACAAATTCAATAATCCCAAGAAAGGATTTTCTTGACTTTTCTTCTTTAAGAATTATGGTTCTTCATCAAGAACTCTAAGAGTCTAAGTCAAGAATTCAAGAATCAAAGATAATTCTTTCAATCAATATTCTTCCAACTTCTTTCACTTTAAAAGAACTGCGAAGATTGAAGATTTTCTCCAAGAAAGAGGAGAGAAGATCGCAAACTTTCCCCAAACTTAAACCAACTAATTCTCTGTCAATTTTGATCGGATTTGAGTGATTCAAAAAGCTAAATTGTATATTTTTTCAAGGAGAACACCATGGGAGCTTCAGAAATTGACTTTACTGCTTCGTTTGAGGTAAAAATTGCAGATTTACTGCTGCATTTTTAATGTATTTTGAAAACTTTAACATGCGGTTTCTTCCTCATGTTAGCTCCATTTTTGAATTGATTTTCGTCATTGAATTCCTTATTACTTGGGGAACATTTTCATGTAAAAATTTCTATATTTCAATGGTATTTTTCTGACGATGATATTTTTGGACCGTTTTACCCTTTTCACCCGAGTTAATTGATTTTAGTGTCGTTAGATACATTATATAATTATGATGCTATATTTGAATAGATTTTGGTGAATTGAAGTGTCATATAAAGGGAAAAGTTTCTGAGTTGAGGTGATTCGAGACTTTATATAAGGGAAGTGGATTCCTAACCTTTTGTTAAATATGTTGAACCTCGTATGCTCCAATGTGTATACACTTGAATATTTCAGTGTAGAGATGGATTTATGTAGGCTTTGATTGAAATATTTTGAATTAGGTAATTATCCTATGGTGATATTTGACTTGTAAATTAATGTTGTAGATTTATTATATGTGAAATAGTGATTATTTGTTATTGATGTCGAAGTGATACTTACTTTTAGATGTGAATGTTGTTAAGGTTGTGATGGTATTGAGATTAATGATATTGCAACATTTATGGTATTGAGCTACCCATTCTTGATTTTTGAGA
>JAOTQR010007660.1:0-18436 GCA_025774065.1 Solanum ossicruentum
AGATCGTGGTGCTTAATTTACTTCACATTTTTGGAGGTCTTTCCAAAGGGGTCTTGGTACCAAAGTTAAACTTAGTAGGACCTTTCACCCTCAAACAGATGGCTAAGCCAAAAGAACTATCCAAACTCTCGAGGATATGCTTAGGGCTTGTATTTTAGAGTTCAAGGGCAGTTGGGACGATCATCTTCCATTGACTGAATTTGCTTATAACAATAGCTATCATTCTAGCATTAGTATGGTTCCTTTTGAAGCCCTCTATGGTAGGCATTATAGATCACTGGTTGGGTGGCTTGAAGTTAGAGAAATGGCTTTGTTGGGTTCAGATCTATTTATGGATGCTATGGAGGAGGTAAGGATGATTAGAGAAAGGTTGAAAACATCTCAAAGTCACCAAAAGTCTTATGTCAATGTCACAAGGAGGGAGCTTAAGTTTAAGGTTGGTGATTGGGTCTATTTGAAGGTGTCATCCATGAAGGGTGTGGTTTATTTTGGTAAAAAAGGTAAGTTAAGCCCTAGATATATGGGTCCTTACAGGGTGATGATAAGGATTAAGATGGCCTATGAGTTGGAATTGCCTAGTGAAATGGAATTGGTTCATCCGGTCTTCCATATGTCTATGTTGTGGAAGTGTGTGTGTAACCCTAATGCTATTGTTCCTCTTGATATTGTGAGGGTAGTTGAATACAACTTGACATATGAAGAATTTCCAGTCGAGATCTTGGATAGATAAGTGAAGAGGTTGAGGAACAAGGATGTTGCTTCCGCTAAGGTCCTTTGGAGGAATCAACAAGTCGAAAGTGCAACACGGGAGGCCGAAGCGGAATGCAAAAATGATATCCTTATCTCTTTCATCCTGCTCAAGCCTAAGGTACTAATTCTAAGTCTTCTATGTGATTTCATATCTCATGATCCATCCCCTAAGTCATTTTCATGCATTCATGTTTATATTGACAAAGTTCAAGGTGATTTTACACTTATGTTGAGATTTTGAAAAAAATGGTGTTTTGAGAGTGTTGTTGCATTTTTGTTGGTGATGACCTCTTCATGATTACTCTTCTCATATACATTTCTTTGACATTTGGGATGAATGTTCCCAAGGGGGAGATATTGAAATGACTCAAAAAAGTGCCCGAAATTGTGCCTCAGAAGTGCTCGGAATCATAATTTCCATATATCTCAAAATCTGTGCGTGATATTGATTAGGGGGTCAAATTGAGTTGGAATTGGGTCTAACCATGATTCTTAGGCAACTGTATCAAAATTTCAAAATCGCAAAATGTGATTTCCAAAGAGTAATTTGCGCCCTTGGCCCGACGCGCCAAGGGCGCGCTACTGTGTATTTTTATGCACTATTTTTCTATTCGGTCCAGGACTTTTGGGTATTAGGCCTAAGTGTTCCCATAAATGAAAATACATATTCCTAACCATATTTCACCATTTCAAGTCCCAAAACTCATCTGGATCTTAAGGTTATCATTCATACTTCAAGTCTCCATCTCCAATCTTCATCAAGTTGTTCTCCAAAGTCAAGGTATGTGGATTTCTTTCATGAGTTCCTTTTACCTAGGATTCCCAAGCTTTCTTTTACCTAAAATTGCATGATTTAAAGTTGATTTACTCATGGGTCTTACTTATTATGATTTTCGCTGCACATTATGTTGGGGTTTCATGATATTGTGAATGTTTTAGCATGTTTTGAGTTATGAATCTAAGATTAATTGTGAGATTTGATGAAGGATTTTGATGTATATTGCTTGAGGGTGTTGCTAAGTATCTATTGATGGTTTCACACTAAATTTTCTAGCATGATTCCACTCTTTAATTGCATGGTTTACACTAGGATTACACACTCGGCAAGTGTTTGATAAAATGTCAGGTTAATGTATTTTGAGGAATTGAAGGTCCAATGCATATCTTATGAGTTGAATGACTTTTTGATGATAAAAGGAATGTAGGTATATAGTATTCTCCTATATAGTGTTGGAAAGTGACCTTGCCTTACTCGAGGGGTTAAGAGCCCAGGTAACCATGTTGAGGAGCTTGTACCTTGATACTTATCAAGGGATTGTGCCTTGATAACCGGGTTTAGGGTTTAGTACCTCAATCAGAAAAGGTGGTAGGGTACGATATCCACTAACCAATCAACGGGTTCTACCTTGGTAACTAGGTTGAGGGGTTAATTCCTCAATGACCATGAGTGGTAGGGTGCGACGATCCACCAGCTAACCAAAGGGGTTTGTACCTTGGTAACCTACGAGTTCTATAATGTTGGTCTCTTCTTAAACATGTATTATATTCCATGTAAGCATGTTTTACTTGAGCAATGATCATACATGCCATATTGCTATTATGCAATTTATTGCTTACTATTATGCATTTTGATTATGATGCCTATCTCTTATTGCATTGCATCCTACATACTTAGTATATTTAACATACTAACACATACTCTATGCCTACATGATGTTACCATGTAGGAATCAGAGTCCCACTTGATCATCCTCCTCTATATGGCTAGTACGATCTCTCTCAAGTTAGTTATTGAGTCCTTCATTCTGGGGACAATGTTTATGCTCTTATGTTATGTATTATGACTCTCTTTCTTTATTGTATATTTTGACAATGAGGGTGAGCTCGGTTGCTTGTCTTGGCCCCTGCTATGTTCTATGGTTAGAGGTGTTATTAGACATGCTACGTATAATGCTATAAGCTTTGACTCTCTCGACTCTTGTTTATGAAATGAAAGTTGTCCCTTAGCCCTATTTATCCCTATTTATAATCTCTTATTGTATTTTATTTTTTCCACAACCAAGAATGTGTAATGATATAGTAAGAGGCTTCTTGGTTTCCTTCGGGTTCCCCATGCACCATGTCACGTCTATGCCCTTGGCTTGGGTCGTGATAGAAAGAGTGGCACTCGGTTCTATTAATGCATACATATCAAAATAAAAAACCTTCAATTTACCGGTGACGACATCAAGCACCTCATACACCCCTTGCATTCCTTAAAGGGCATAAAATCTATTTTGCCTTGGAGTACCCTCTTGTTGGCCTCCCTGTGCTCTTTGACCCACATTAGCACCTTGGCCTTCTAGACGACCATCTCTACCTTTGTTTTGAGCATGGGACAATCAATAACCTTGTGATCCACTTCAGCAAAACCAAAACAAGCATTAGAATTATTCAAACATGGACCACCATGGTTTCTTCAACACTTTTGGAACTTGTGGTGGGTCATTCCACCATTACCACCTTGGAATCTTGGATTATCATTAGAAAATATCTTATTAGGAGCATTGGAAGACCCTTGGCCTTGGAATTTGTGGCCTTGAGAAAATTGGCCACCCTTGGAACTTTGGAAACCACCTTCAAAACAAGCCTTCTTGGACTCACCACTTCTCCTTTTGCTAAGCTTTTCCCCCTCTAGTTGCTCAACATAAGTCATGCGCCGAGACAAATCCATATCACTCACTAGCATGGTAGTACGACACTTCTCATTAACCAAGTTAGACACACCCGACACAAATTTGTTCATCCTAGCTCTAGGATCGACCACCAAATGTGGAGCATACTTGGAATGCTTGTTGAACTTAAGGGCATACTCTCTCAAACTCATGGAACCTTGTTTATGGTTCATAAACTCCATCATCTTAGCCTCTCTTAGCTTGATAGGGAAGAACCGGTTGAGGAATGTGGCTTTGAACTCCTCCCAAGGAATAACATCATAATCTCTCCTCTCTAATTTCCATTGATTGAACCAAATTTGGGCTAGACCTTTGAGTTGGTAGGCTGCTAACTCTGCTTTCTCTTCCAAATCGGCTCCCATGATCGATAACACCTTATAAACCTCATCGATGAACTCTTGGGGATTTTCTTCTGGCTTGGATCTATGGAACTCCAGTGGGTTCATTATTGTGAAATCCCTCACTCTTGAGGCCGGAGTGGGAGCATGAGGGGCTTGGGCCCCTTGGTTCATTTGGTTAGTCATAGCACGGGCCAACATTTTCATAGCATTTTGGAACTCTTCTTGGGCTACCCCTCCATCTTGAGGAGCTTGAGGAGCGGGATGGACTGGTTGCTCCTCGAGAGTACGGACTCTCCTCAGTCTTCTTCTTTCAATTGGCATGATCTAGAAGGCAACAAGAGCATTTGTTAGGTTAAAAGCATTATAGTTACACCTAAAGCATGATATAGACCATGAAGAAGTGAAACATTTCTAAAACGCCTCATAGCCTCCCATTCATAGCTGTGGTGCCTTCCACAACCTTGAATAATACTCTAATCGATGCAGTGTGTTGGATTTTAAGGACTATTAACAACCTAGTGCTCTGATACCAAGCTTGTCATGACCCAAGCCTAGGGCCTAGATGTGATATGACAAATGGGAACCCGAAAGGACAGTAATTAATGCTCTTAGTATCTCAATCACACATCCATGGTCGCGGAAGCAAACTAACAACAACAAGAGATATAATAAAAAGGAAGTGGGATAAGGGAAGTCTTTGATAATCATAATAGTATATAAGAGTCAAACTCATAGCATAAGTATATAATATCCAACAACACTTGTAACTTAGAATGGAGTGGGGGCCAAGACACTTTCCGGGCTCACCCTCATAATAAAAAGTGTTCAACATAATGAAGTCTAAAAATAGCAAGAGTAACATAGATAGTGTCCTCGGACTTGAGGACTCACCAATACTTATATTCGAAGTACCCCGATCCCTATATGGTAATATCATGTAGGCATAGAGTATGCGTTAGTACGTTTGAATGTACTAAGTATACGGGATGTAATGCAACAAAACATAAGCCACTATAGTCAAAATGCATAATCATAACAATGGATACATAATCTCAAAATGGCATGCATGATCAATGCTCATAATAAAATGCTTGTAAATCATTCATCTTGAACAATATACATCATACATATGTGTGAAGTAACCTTAACCGACATACACCAAGCAACTACAACTTGGACTCCGAGGCTTGACACCCCCTCAGTTCAGATGACTGGCATGACACCCCCAGTGAAGTGTGGTCTACTTGCCAGGGCAAAGTAAACATAAAAACATGAACTAGATGGATCCACTAGTATAGCAAGGGTAATAATCATAATCCTATAATGGCACATAGTTTAGAGACTAAAGACTTTATGTAAGGACCCCTTTAGTCGAGCCCCTATATTAAGCCTCTCGGTGCTAAGTCAAATCCCACGAAATACTTAAAATAATCATACTTTAATCATAACATAAATAGATTGTAAGAACATAACTTAAGTAGCTCATAAACATGCTTGACCTCTAGTAGTGAGCCTAACTTAAACATAAAAGTAAATTATAATCATACAAGAACTTTTTCTTTAACATGAATGGCTCACAAAAGGTAAAAAATCTTGAAATAGGGCTAAACTTTGTGCTTATAAAATTGTAGATACTTTTCATGAATTTAATACATTCTTGAAAACCCTAAATCATCATGAAGTCACTTGACTTGTAAATCATATAATAGTTCATCAATAACTTGAGAATTCTTGCCATGTTATTTTATCAAACACATGGTGGGTTCATGATACTCGTTCAAAATCATGCAATTCAAGAGTGAAATAAGATGAGTAAATTCAGTGTAAATCAATCCAACAACATGTAGTAAACCCCTCATGTAGGATACCTTGAAATTCATTACAAAAGCTCAAGATAGTTCATAATTTCATAGCTCAAAACATGCTTAGTCTCAATAGAGAAAATTAATTCATGGAATAAGCTTGAAATAGTTAGTCATGCATAATCAGTCAATAATTCATAAAATTCCAACATAATTTATACTCACAATGCATGATAAGAGATACCCATGGGTAATAAAACTTGAAAATATACAATTTTCATGAAAAGGGAAGGTTGGGCTCCATGGGTGTAAGGATCCAATAGATGAAATCCACATACCTTAAACCTTGATTTCCTTGAACTGAACTTGAAGCAGTTTTAGAGCTTGAAATAAATCTTTGAGTTCAAAAATTGAGCTTATGATCTGAAACACCCCAAAAAGTGTCGAAAAATATGCTTCGGAAATGCCCACTATCGTAATTTTCATATATCTAAAAATTCATACGTGATATTGGAAATATGACTTCATATTCATGATGATGGGGAAAAATTGAGTTGGGAATGAGTATGACCCTAATTTTGGAGCAACCGTAGAAAAAAATTATTTTCAAAAATTTTCAAAAAACAATAAGGATCCACTCCCATGGTGTGACGTGGCCAGGGCGCGGATCAGTGCATTTTGTTACCAATTTTTCCTGTTTCAGTCCAAGGCCTTGGGGTCTTGAGCCTAAGCGTACCTATGCATAAAAACACCTATACTTAGTCATTTTTTCAACTCCATATCATTTAAGACATTCCCCAAAACCCTATTTAACACTTAGCTAAATATTTTATCCAAATTTAAGTATCCGAAACTCATCTCCATATCTCAAGAAATTCCTTCAAGCTTCAAGTTTTCATTCAAATCTTTATCCAGGAAATCCCCAAAGTTGAGGTATGTGGGTTTCAACCATTGGGTCTTTTCACCCATGATGCCTAACCTTCCTTTTTATGTAAGTTGCATGTTTCAAGTTGGATTATCGATGGGAATCTTTTCTTATGAATTTGATTTTAAACTATGCCGGGGTTTCATGAAATGTTGAATATTTAAGCATGTTTTGAGTTATAAATCTATGATCTATTATGAGATTTGATGAGGGGTTTCAACATATCTTGCATGAGGTGTTACCAAGTGTTTGTTGGTTGATTTACATTAAGTTTTTTTTACATGATTTCACTGGTTAATTGCATGATTTTGAACTAGCATTATACACTTGCCAAGTGTTTGATAAGATGTCCTATTAAGAATTTTTGAGCTTTTGATGATCTATTATATAACCTATGAGTCAAGTGACTTTATGATGATGAAAGGAATGTATGTTTGTGTCGAATGCATAAAAAGTATCTATGGTGTTGCAAGTTGACCACAACTTATTGGGGGGTGCTAAGCCCAATTACCTTGATGAGGGGTTGATAAGCCTCAATTGCCTTGTCGAGAGGGTGGCGGTGGCGGTGGTAAGCCCGTACTACCTTGTTGAGGGATAAATACCTCAAACACCTTGTTGGGGGGTGTTTAGCCCATACTACCTTATTAAGGGGTATACACCTCAATCGCCTTGTCGGGAGGTGGTAAGCCCGTACTACCTTGTTGAGGGGTATGCACCTCAATTGCCTGGTTGGGGGGTGGTAAGACCACACTACCTCATTGAAGCTATGTACCTCAATCACCTTCTAAGGGGGTAGCAAGCCTTGGAGTTCAAGCAAAGCTTACTTGGGATATATGGATATGGTCTCTTCCTGCACATGTATTTTGTTCCATACAATCACTATGTTTCCTATCTCTTGTTGCATTGCATCCTACATACTTAGTACATTCAAAAGTACTAAAACATACTCTATGCTTACATGATGTTACTATGTAGTAACCGGAGCTCCTCACGATCATCCTCCACGTGGTTAATTCTACATATTTTAAAGATAAGCTTTGGCGAGTCCTCATGTTCGGGGATAGTAGCTATCCTATTCTTGCTTATGTTATTTATTTATGTTGAATGCTTGATACTACAAGGGTGAGCCCGAAAATTATCTTGGCTCCCGCCCTATTTATGCTAGATGTGTTGTTTGATAAGTGATGTAATTATGCTTGAGCTTTGATTCTTCTATGATTTATGCTATTAAAGACTTCCCTTAGTCCTTATACCATTTTATTTATATCTCTTATTGTTGTTTATTTTGCTTCCACGACCAAGGATACATGAATGATGTATGAAGAGGCTTGTTTGGGGTCCCTTCGGGTTCCCATTCACCGTATCACATCTAGTCCCTAGGCTTGGATCATTACAAACTTTGTAACAGAGCACTTGGTTATTAATGTTCCTCGACATCCAACACACCGCGTCGATCATAGTCTTATTCATGATTGTGATGTGAACCAGTAAGAGGTTATGTGGCAATTTGGGAAATGTTTCCCTTTTTCTTAATCTATGTCATACTATAGAATTTAAGGTAAGGCTTCCCCTAACGAATGTTCTTTGCTATGTTAGATCATGTCTATTCCAATAGGAAAAAAAGCTCATTCGCCCGAGGAGCTACTGACCCCTCCTGCTCCTCAAGCTCTTCATGATGGGGGAGTGGCTCATGAAGAGTTCTAGGATGGTATTACCATACTAGCCCATGCCATGACTAATCAAATCAACCAAGGGGCCAAAGCCCCTCATGCTCCTACTCCGGCCTCAAGGGTGAGGGAGTTTACTAGGATGAACCCATCGGAGTTCCATGGGTCTAAAGTGGATGAGCATCCTCAAGAATTTATTGATGAGGTGTACAAAGTGTTATCTATTGTGGGGGTTAACTCAGAGGAGAAAGTGGAGTTGGTACCTACCAACTCAAAGGGGTGGCCCAAATATGGTTTATTCAATGGAAAGTTGAGAAGGGGAACAACAATGTGATCCTTTGGGAAGAGTTTAAGGCAGCATTTCTCAACCAGTTATCCCCTCTTTAGCTAAGGGTGGCTAAAATGATGGAATTTATATACTTAAAGTAAGGGTCCATGAGTTTGAGGGAGTATGCCCTCATTTTCAACCAATTCTCCAAATATGCACCACAATTGGTGGCCGAGCCAAGGTCTAGGATGAACAAGTTTGTGATGGGTGTGTCTGACTTAGTAAATGAAGAATATCGTGCTTCCATGTTGATAGGAGATATGGACTTGTCCCACCTCATGACTTATGCCAAATGATTGGACAGGAAAAGTTGAGAAAGAGGAGATTGGGTGAGGCTAAGAGGGTCCATTTTGAAGATAGATTCCAAAATCCTAAGGGTGGTCGATTTCCTCAAGACTATAAGTTCCAAGGCCAAAGTTCTTCAAATGATCCCAATAGAAGGCTTGCTAATGATAATCAAAGATTCGAAGGTGGTGGTGGTGTGGCACCTAATGCTACGTGTCCAACATGTGGTAGAGGGCATAATGGCCCATGTTTGAGCAATACTAATGCTTGTTATGGTTTTGGGGAAGTGGGGCATAAGATGATTGATTGTCCTCATAATCCAAACAAGGTACAGATGACCGTCCACAAGGCCAAGGTGCAAATGCAGGTACTAGGAAAGAGGAGGACAACAGGGGGTGCTTCAAGGCAAAATCGATTTTATGCTCTTCAAGGGAGACAAAGGGTAGATGCAATCCCCGATGTCATCACCAGTATGTTAAAAGTCTTTGATTTTAATGTGTATACATTGATAGAGCCGGGTGCTACTCTTTCTTTTGTTGCTTCTTTTGTTTCCAAAAGGTTTCATGTTAACTCCAAATAGTTCTGTGAGCCATATGAAATGTCTACTCACGTTGGTGTATCCATTATTACTAGAAGAGTCTATAGAAATTATCCTGTATCCATTTTGCATAAAATATTACCTTGTGATTTTGTTGAGTTGGCTATGCTAGATATTGATGTCATTCTTGGGATGGATTGGTTGCATGCATATTATGCCTCTATCAATTGTAGAAACCATATGGTCAAATTCCAATTTTCTAATGAACCCATCCATGAGTAGGATAGTCTTGATGTGGTGATCAAGGGTAGATTCATTTCTTGCATTAAAGGCCAAAAGTTGATTTCTAAGGGGTGTCTCTATCATTTTGTGAGGGTTTGGGATGTGGAGTCCTAAGTCCTTCCTATAGAGTCAATTCCGGTGGTTAATGAGTTTCTTGATGTCTTTCCTAATGAGCTTCCCTGTGTTCCTCCCAAAAGGGAAATAGATTTTGGAATAGACGTTGTTCCGATACTCAACCCATTTCTATTTTCCCTTACTGTATGGCTCTGATATAGTCAAAAGAGTTGAAGGAGCAATTGAGGGATTTATCGATGTCATTTGTGAAGAAGAAGGATGGTACTCTTAGAATATGCATTGATTACCGACAACTTAATAGAATAAACATAAAGAATAAGTACCGTCTACCAAGGATTAGTGATCTTTTAACAAACTTCAAGGGGCTAGTCACTTCTTTAAGATTGATCTTCGGTTCGGGTATCACCATGTGAAAGTAAGGGAGTGTGACATTCCCAAGACAGCCTTCCGGACTAGGTATGGACACTATGAGTTTATGGTTATAACCTTCGAGTTGACTAATAAACCAATTATCTTCATGGGTCTTATGAAATGGGTCTTCAGACCCACCTTGATTTGTTTCTGGTGGTATTTATTGGTGATATCTTAATCTATTTCCATAGTGAGGAGGAGTATGTGGATCACTTGAGGGTGGTATTGTAAATCTTGAGGGAGGAGAAGTTGTATGGTAAATATGAAAAATATGAGTTTTTGTTGAAAGAGGTTGCCTTTCTAGGGCATGTGGTGTTGGTGATGGTATCAAGGTGGATCCTAAAAAGACAGAGGTAATTAGGAATTGGTCTAGACTTTTGACCCCATCAGATATTAGAAGTTTCTTTGGTTTGATCGGTTAATACCAGAGGTTTGTTAGTGGTTTCTCTTCTTCTCCCATGATTAAGTTGACCCAAAAGAAGAAAAAAATTGTGTTGACTGGTGCATATGAGAAGAGTTTCCAAATTTTTAAAGATAAGCTTGACTCTGCTCTTATCTCATCTCCACCGAAATGGTTGGAAGGGGTTGTTTTGTATTGTCATGCCTCGAGAATTTGTTAGGTTATGTTTTGATGCTAAATGGTAAGGTGATAGCTTATGTCTCTAGACAACTTAAGGTGCATGAAAAGAACTATTCTACCCACAGTCTTCAATTAGCCGCCGTGGTATTTTCTTTGAAATTTTGGTGTCATTACTTGTATGGGGTTCATGTTGATGTGCTTACTGATCATAAAAGTCTCCAATATGTGTTCACTCAAATAGATCTCAACTTGAGACAAAGCAGGTGGTTAGAGCTTCTTAAAGATTATGATATGAGTGTGCATTATCACCTCGGTAAAGCTAATGTTGTGACTGATGCTCTAAGTGGGGTGTCTATGGGTAGCCTAGCACATGTTAATGATTGTGGCAAGGAGGTAGCTACAGAGGTCTATCAGTTGGCTAGATTAGGGGTTAGGTTTGAAAAGGTTGATAATGGTGGTGTGGTGGTTGTCGATGGTTCTAAATCTTCATTGATTGAGGAGGTGAAGGTAAAGCAAGATCTTGACCTCACCTTGTTAGAGTTGAAGGCCTTAGTGAGAGATGGTAAGGTGGAGGTATTCCCCCAAGGGGAAGATGGTGCCCTTAGGTACCAAAGTAGGTTGTGTATGACTAATGTTGATGACTTAAGAAAGAAGATTTTAGATAAGGTTCATAATTCTTCCTATTCTATTCACCCGGAATCTACAAAGATGTATAAAGATTTGAGGGAAGTGTTTTGGTAGGGTGGTATGAAGAGGGATATTGCTAAGTTTGTATCCGGTTGTCATAATTGCCAACAAGTTAAAGCCGAGCATCAAAGGCGGGATGGCCTAGCCCAAGATATAAAAATTCCTAATTGGAAGTAGGAGGAAATTTACATGGATTTTGTGGTTGGGTTGCCTAAGACTAGAAAGTATTTTGATTCTATTTGGGTTGTGGTTGATAAAATGAAAAAGTCAGCTCATTTCCTACCGGTCAAAACTACTTATGGTGCTAAAGATTTTGCTAGATTGTACATTCATAAGTTGGGTGGACTGCATGGGGTGCCTTTGTCTATCATTTCGGATTATGTTGCTCAATTCACTTCTCACTTTTGGAGGTCTTTCCAAAGAGGTCTTTTAGCAAGGTTAAGCTTAGTACAACCTTTCGCCCTCAAACGGATGACCAAACCGAAAGAACTATCAAAAGTCTTGAGGATATGCTTAGAGCTTGTATTTTGGAGTTTAAGGGTAGTTGGGATGAACATCTTCTACTCATTGAGTTTGCTTACAACAATAGTTATCATTCAAGCATTGGTATAGATCCTTTTGAGGTTCTGTATGGTAGACATTGTAAGTCCCCGGTTGAATGATTTGAGGTGGGGAAGATGACTCTCTTAGGACTGGATTTCGTTATGGAGGCCATGGAAAAGGTGAGGATGATAAGGGAATTATTGAAAATAGCCCAAAGAAGAAAAAAATTCCTACTTCCAATGTGAGGAGAAGGGATCCTGAATTTAATATTGGTGATTGGGTCTATTTAAAGGTCTCACCCGTGAACGATGTGGTTCATTTTGGTAAAAAGGGTAAATTGAGTCCAAGATTTGTGGGTCCTTATAAAGTTTTGAGGGGAATTGGTAAGGTGTCCTATGAGTTGTAGTTTCCCAATGATATGAATATGGTTCATCCAGTATTCCATGGGCCTATGTTAAGGAAGTGTGTGGGTGACCTAGTGCTATTGTGCCTTTAGATGTGGTGGGTGTTGTTGAAGTCAATTTGACTTATGAAGAGGTTCTGGTAGAAATGTTGGATAGAGAACTAATGAGGTTGAGGAACAAGGATGTAGCTTCCGTTAAGGTCCTTTGGAGGAACCAACAAGTTGAGAGTGCCACATGGGAAGCCGAGGTGGACATGCAAAAGTGATATCCCTATCTCTTCCATTCTAGTAAAGCCTAATGTACTAAATTAAGTCCCCTATATGATTTCAAGTCTTAAGTATCAACCTTTAAGTTATTTGGATGCATTCATGTTTATGTTGACAAGTTTGTGGTGATTTTGACATTTGTTGAGATTTTTGAAATGATGCTTAAGTGCATTGTTGCATTCATGTGTTGGGCTGAAATCATCTTGGCTACTTCTCTTAAAAATGTTTCTCTGACATTCGGGGACGAATTTTCCCAAGGGGAAGATATGAAAACACCCAAAAAAGTGCCCAAAAATGTGCCTCAGAATTGCCTATTATCGTAATTTCTTTATATCTCAAAATTCATGCATTAAATTGAAAATTTGACTTCATATTCATGATCAGAGGGCAAAATAGAGTGGAAAATGGGTCTAACCCCGATTTTAGAGCAACCGTAATAAGAATCTATTTTCCAAGATTTTCAAAAAATAGTAAGGATTCGCGCCCCTAGCACGGCGCAGCCAGGGCGTAGATCAGTATATTTTGTTGCTAGTTTTTCCTATTTCGGTCCAAGGCCTTGGGCTCTTGGGCCTAAGCCTTCCTATGTGTAATAACACCTATATTTAGTCATTTTTCAACCCCATATCATTTAAGACATTCCCCAAAACCCTCTCTAACACTTAACCAAAAATTTCATCCAAATTCAAGTGTCCCAAACTCATCTTAGGATCTCAAGAAATTCCTTCAATCTTCAAGTTCTCATTCAAATCTTCATCAGGGGAATCCCCAAAGTTGAGGTATGTGGGTTTTAATCATTGGGTCCTTCCACCTATGGTGCCTAACATTCCTTTTTATGTAAACTGCTTATTTTCAAGCTGGATTATCTATGGGTATCTCTTATTATGAATTTGATTATAAACTATGTTTGGATTTTATGAAATGTTGATTATTTAAGCATGTTTTGAGCTATGAATCGAGATTTGAGAGGTTTTAATGAATCTTGCATGAGGGTATTACGAAATGTTGGTGGGTTGATTTACATTAAGTTTACTCACATGATTTCACTCTTGAATTGCATGATTTTGAACTAGCATTACATACCTGCCAAGTGTTTGGTAAAATGTCCAGTAATAGTTCTTGAGCTTTTGATGATCTATAGCATGTCCTATGAGTCAAATGACTTTATAATGATGAAATGAATGTATGTTTGTGTCAAATTCATGAAAAATATCTATTGTGTTGCAAGTTGACCACACCTTGTTGGGGGTGCTAAGCCCAATCACCTTGTTGAGAGGGTGTTAAGCCTCAATTGCCTTGTCGGGGGGTGGTAAGCCTGTGTTACCTTGTTGAGGGATAAATACCTCAATCACCTTTTTGGGGGTGGTAAGCCCGTACTACCTTGTTGAGAGGTACACACCTCAATCGCCTTGTCGGAGGGAGGGGGTGTGGTAAGCCATATTACCTTATTAAGGGATATGTACCTCAATCACCTTGTCGGGGTGGGGGGGAGGGGGTAGTGGTAAGCCCGCACTACCTTGTTTAGGGCATGTACCTCAATCACCTTCCAATGGGGTGGCAAGCCTTGGAGTTCAAGCAAACCTTGCTTGGGCTATATGAATATGGTCTCTTGCTACATATGTATTATGTTCCATATAAGCATGTTTTACTACAAGCATTGATCATTCATGCCATATAGCTAATATACCCTCCCTTGCTTATGATTATGCATTTTGACTATGTTGCCCATCTCTTATTGCATTGCATCCTACATACTTAGTACTGTCAAAATTATTAACGCATATACTATGCCTACATGATGTTACCAGATAACCGGAGTTCCTTGCGATTATCCTCCACGTGGTTAGTTTTGGACATCTTGAATATAAGCTTTGGTGAGTCTTGAAGTTCGGGGATACTAGCTATGCTGTTCTTTCTTATGTTATTTATTTATATTGAACTCTTGGTACTATGAGCGTGAGCCCGGAAAGTGTCTTGGCCCCCGCCCTATGTATGCTAGAGGTGTTGTTGGACAAGTGATGTAATTTATGCTTGAGTTTTGACTCTTCTATTGTTTATGCTATTAAAAACCTTCCTTAGTCCTTTTACCTTTTTATTTATAACTCTTATTGTTGTTTATTTTGCTTCCATGACCAAGGATGTGTGAATGATACGCTAAGAGGCTTGTTTGGGGTCCCTCCGGGTTCCCATTTACCGTGTCACATCTAGGACCTAGCTTGGGTCGTGACAAGATCCTTAGATTTGAATGAGAGAATTGATAAAGTCTTAGAGGGTTTTGAGAGAGGGTTTTGTAAGTTATAGAGTTAAAAAATGGCTGTGTAGGTGATTTCATAAGTGGGCATGGGGCTATGACCCCAATGCCCTTGGCTGAAAGAGAAAATGTTTAGGAAAATATTGTGCTGGTCCACGTCCCTAGTGCAATATGGATCTGTTATGCCTGAACAATTACATTGCTTTGTGCCCCTAGCGCATTGCGGCCAGGATGCGAACAGTCATTGGACATCTTAAATTAGAGAAAATTATTTTTTGCTATGGGTTTTCTAAAATCTGGGTTATACCCATTCCCCACTCAATTTTGCTCCCTGATTGGGAATATAAAGTCGATTTTTTGAGGTCACGCATGAATTTTGAGATATATGGAAATTACGATTATGGGCATTCTGAAGCTCATATTTGGGGCGTTTCAATCCTGCTATACTAAGTCTCATTATCCAGGAGGGTCCTGCTAAGCCAAATCCCATTATCCAGGAAGTTTCCTGCTATGCTAAGTCATATTATCTAAGAGGGTCCTGTTAATATAAATCCTATTATCCAAGAGGGTCCTGCTAATCTAAATCCCATTATCCAGGAGGGTTCTGCTACACTACGTCCCATTATCCAGGGGGTCCTGCTAATCAAAATCCCATTATCTAGGAGGATCATGCTACACTAAGTCCCATATCCAGGAGGATCCTGCTATACTAAGTCCCATTTTCCAGGAGGGTCCTACTAAGCTAAATCCCATTATACAAGAGGGTCCTGCTACACTAAGTACCGTTATCCAAGAGAGTCCTGCTACACTAAGTCTCATTATCTAGGAGGTCCTGCTAATCTAAATTCCATTATCTAGGAGAGTCCTACTAATCTAAATCTCATTATCCAGGAGGGTCAGATGCTATTCTAAATCCCATTATCCAGAATGGTCTTGCTAATTTAAATCCCATTATTCAAGAGGATCCTACTATGCTAAGTCCCATTATCCAGGAGGCTCTTTCTAATCTAAATCCCATTATCTAGGAGAGTCCTGCTACACTAAGTCCCATTATCTAGGAGGGTCCTGCTACACTAAGTCCCATTATCCAGGAGGGTATATGATTTTGATAAAAGTACAATTATGACAAGGATGTGATCACATAAATATCTTTGCTATTGGTCATTGATCTTATTGGGTGTTTACACCTCATTCGAAATTTTGAATGGGCTAAGCCTATGCATAATAAGTATGTTATGAATTATGATTTGACTTTTGAGACCAAGTATGAATGATTATAAAGAATGTTTGGCTTTTAAGTCCATGTATGCATTCAAAACTATTTGAAATGACTTGATCCTCTTTTGAAAGCATATATAGCTATATGTATTCTTGTGGTATGATGAATTAGCACCGATAAGATTGGAGGCGTTAGGGCTATCCCTAAGGGTCCTCTTCCTTTCTCTTGAACTATGTGCTAGCATAGGTATATATATATGGTAACCCTCACCAAAACGGGAGACCCGTAGGGTGTGGTTACAAAACATTGAGATTTAAGGCTTATCCCATTAGTTGAGGTATGACCCATTAAAAGTGTTGTGAAAATCCTATTTGAAATGGTAGACTTGTAAGGAAGTTACTTCTCCGAAATAGGAAGCCAGTCAGGAGAAGTATGGTTTACCTTTGTCAAGTAGACCACCTATTTTCCAATATGGGGATAACATCAGTGTCACGACCCAAGCCTACGGCCTAGACGTGACACGATGGATGGGGAACCCAAAGGGACGCTAAGCAAGCCTCTTAACATATCATTATACATCCTTTGTCGAGGAAGCAATAAAATACAAAAGAGTATATAGATAGGGATAAATAGGGCTGAGGGACAACTTTCAAATCATAAATATCAAGAGTCAAAAGTGAGTCAAAGCTCAAAGCATTATACATAATATGTCCAACAACACCTCTAACCATAGAACTTAGCAGGAGCCAAGACAAGAAACCAGGCTCACCATCATAGTCAAAATATACAATAAAGAAAGAGAGTCATAATACTTAACATAAGAACAAAAACATTATCCCCAGAATAAGGGACTCACCAACTAGCTTGGGAGAGATCGTACTAGCCACATGGAAGAGGATGATCAACTGGGGCTCTGGTTCCTACATGGTAACATTATGTAGGCATAGAGTATGCATTAGTACATTTGAATGTACTAAGTATGTAGGATGCTATATTGTACCAGGTGTTTTTAAGCTTGTACTTGCGTGAAAGGATAATGTTCAAGAAATTCCTATTGAATGTACTTAGTATGTAGATGTTATAATGTACTAGGTGTTTTTAAGCCTATACTTGCATGAAAGGATAATGTTCAACTGAATTCCTATTGAGTTACGTAAAATTTGAAATGAAGGTTATCTTAGCGATTAGCTTGGTTAGTTATGTGATTGTTGAGGTGGTCTTGGAAGGGCGGTTGGTTTATCATTGGTATAATATTTTGAGGGCAATGTTATGTGAAGTTAAAGTCATGACCCAAACCTTGGGCCTAGATGTGACATGGCGAATGAGAACCAGAAGGCCCCCAAACAAGCCTCTTAAATCATAATTGCACATTATAGGTTTAAAAGGTAAATGGCAAATAGATGATAAAGCAATATGGGGAATGGGACTCTAAGGGACAACTTATAACCATAAGCATAAGCATAAGTTAAATAGTTTAAAAACATGCAAAGTATAGCAATAGTCCAGACGCATCTCTAAACAATGACAACAAACTGAGCCAAGAATACAAACTAAGTCAAAATGAAAGTACATCAAATATTTGAATAACAAAGGCAAAGCTTGAAGATATGAGTTCTGTTCCCAATGAACGAGAACTCATCAAAGCCCAAAATCTTAACGAGCAATCCAGCCACACAGAGGAGGATGAGTAGATCGCCTATCCCTACATGATTATAACATGTAGGCAAAAATACAGTTATTACTTTGGAATGTACTACGTATGCAGGTATGCAACGCAACAAGTAAATATAATGACAAAGAATATGTACCCAATATGACAAACTTGAAGCTTAAACAATATATTCAGTTCCAAAGTAAAGCGTAAAGTAATGCCATGAAAATACATAGAGAAGCACAAAAGCAAATAAGTATTTGAATAAGACCATAACTAACAAAACCATATGAGCAATGATATGGAATACCGATGTCATACTCCACACCGGCTAAAGAGTGAGTCAACTTTCCAGGGTATAACTCTAGAAACAGAAATACTAAATGGATCTACTAGTCAGAAAGCCTACAAAGACATAATCAAAATATCCTCTGGTGGTATATAGTTATGAGATTAGAAGCTTTATATAAGACTCCTTAGGTCGAATACCACTCCTAATTTATTTGGTGCTAAGTCAAAATTCAACGAAAATGGACAATGCATATTAGAAATAATCAAAAGTTAATTTAGCTCGGAAAGTTGTAACTTGTAAAATAAAACATATTTGAACTTGTACTTAGAATAACTCCTTAACAAAGATTCAAAATGAAACTGAATGGGTCTTAAATCACCCAATATCATTTCATACTTGTATTTACTTATTCTTGTCCAAAATCATAA
>JAOTQR010007691.1:0-13739 GCA_025774065.1 Solanum ossicruentum
AAATGGATAACGGATGCCTCAGGAATGCCCCAAAGAAGTTTGTAAATGAGCTAGTGCAGCACTAGCAACCCTTACCCTCCGCATTTACGACGATCAATGCCGCATTCGCGGAAGCCAGGCCTGGTGGAACTATGCATTTACTAAGAGGCTTCTACGTTCATGGAGAAGGGCTATGACCCCTTGCCTTCGCATTCACGTAGCTCGATCCATGTTCACAGAGAAGAGTGGTGAGTTCTATAAATGTGTTTTAGCAATCACGGATAGCCATTTCACTAAAGCTCCCAAGTTTGTAGAAATTGTGTTTCAACTCTGATTTTGACGATTAAAAGGTCCAATAAACAAAAATTCTTGCAAGTAATATTGTGCATAAGTTGGATTCAAGATTTACCACATATTTTTGTGGTAAATTTGCTATTTTAGCTAAGTTCTTTCTCAAACCTTGTGAAAAATTTTACGTGTTGATTTCATTGCCAATCTTGATGGAATTGAATGAAATTTTAGCCTAAATTGCTCTACATTTTGATATGTTGGGTGTTTGTTGTAATTGTCCAATTTTAAAGAATTTAAACTAAGAATGTCTTGAAGAGAATGTTTTCTCGGTAAGTTTTTTTTGATTCATTTTTAGGCCTTTTCTCTCTCTTTTGGGTCAGAAATGGCTGAAATTTTTGTTGTAGACTTGGGGTGTAATGTAGAACATTTTTTGGGATTTTATTTAAAATTTCAAACATAATTCCTCTTTTCCCCGTTTTAGGCACTTGTGGACTAATTTCTCTCGTTTCTCAAGTAATACAACCAAACTGACCATGTTAATATTGCGAATTATATTTCATATTGAGCAGTATTAGGAGGACATACATAAAGGAAAAGCTCAGTTGGAATAATGCAAAGTTTGAGGGGCCAACAGCCAGGTGGGCTAGGCTTTCCCCAACCTTACATTATGTGGATTTATATGCTTATTAAACTTAGATATGTGAGATGCTAGCTATGCCCTATATACATGGTTTGTGTTGTCATGTGATTGTATCTTGAGTTATTCGCTATGAACATCATAGAGTCAATATATTTTGGTATCATTGATCATAATGAAGCCTGATGATATGGGTTAATGCCGGGAGATCGACGTATTCTAACATATATTATTTTTTGTGAGAGCATGCTATGGATGTTGCTGAGATGTGATGTCTGTGAGGCTACTTGTTGAATATTTATCATACTGTGACTTTTTTCAGGCTTAGATGTGCTCTTGTTTAGCTTGGTTACTGTGGGAGCATATGATGTAACTATTATGTCACTCTACACTTTTGATGCCTATGGTCGACTGGGTCATTGCATGTTAGTTCTGGTTCCATGATGATTATTGGGACATGCTTTGTTAGTTGTTAGGTTCTGGTCCTATGTGTCTGAGATAACGATTAATGATGTTATAAGAGGGATGGTGATATTTAAGTATACCTATATTGTGAGCATCATTTCCTATGTTGACTCTGGGCATGATATGACTTTCAAATTTTGTATTCGTATATACTAGTTGAGTGAAACTATTTGACATCTCATCCTAGATGATGCTCCTCGTTGAGCTATGGTGCTATGTCTGTATAGTCTGGGTCCTCGGTGACACATCGTGTAGACTTATGCCTCGATAGCCACTATTGTGATGTCAAGTGGCGGATGCAGATTTTGAGGACCGAGCGCCTTCTAAGTTTTGGATCGAGGACCCTACTGATTCATGTTTTAGGGGAGAGGCCCCATGTGTGAGTATCAACAACTTGACCCTACTGATTCATGTTTTAGGGGCGAGGCCCCATGTGTGAGTATCAACAACTGTAGCTTCATAACAATCTCTTTTTTTATGGTTGTCTATTACATTCAGACTTTGGCCTTGTGTTGTAGCATTATGTATTTATAGGAGCACTCTCTTGGGTTATAAATTATGTTAGGTCTTTGGTTAGTATATTTGTATGTACTTTTTGTCTATTATAAATTTTGTATAGCTGACTTCCATGCTCGGGGTAGGTTTCAACGTATTATGTTATTGTTATATTGATTTGACCTTACTAGAAAGCTAGGACAGGTATGCTGGGGTTGAGTAATTGGGTTGCCTATAGGTGAGATCTAATAAGTGCCATCATGATCAGGATCGATCCGTGACAAGTTGGTATAGAACCAGGTTCACTGGTCTCTATTGTACAGAGATACCATCTAGTAGAGTCCTGTGGATGAGCGAAGAGACATTTGTGGCCTATCTGTAAGGGGCTATGGGATGTTTAGGAACCTTCCTGTGTTTTGATTGTTATTGTGCATGTGGCTAATGGCCTTTTGACGATTGGGAATCTGACTTTGTTCGTTTGCTTATGGTGCATCTTTGTGGCTAGAGTCAGGGCCAGTGTAGGGCTATATCATCATTCCTAAATAGTTAGCCCGTATGCTCAAGGAGCAGAGACCCAAGGCCCTCGCTTCGCCACTGCCGGAAGAACCAACTACCCTAACTACTTTGCAATTATCATAGAGGTAGTGGTGGTTCATGGAAAAATTCTAATTGCCCTTGGGGCCCTACAACAAGGTGCGATGCTAGCCCGAGCTCCTCCAATTCATGCACTAGTAGAACCTATTGTTCTGAAGGCCCTAGCTCAATTGGAGGAGTGGTATTATTTCAGGACCATCGGTTACTTTGGTACTTTTTGAGACTGGCCCCACTGAGGTTTTCAGGAGCTGCTGGGAAGATGTGCAAGAGTTTTCGATATGCTTGATGGAGCTTATCAGCTTGATGGCACCGTCAGGCAGTGGTGGCGGACATGCCGAGATACTGTCATAACCCATGCCTAGGGCCTAGACATGATCGGCGAATGGGGAACTTGAAGGGACCCCAAACAACCCTCTTAGCATATCACACGCACATCCTTGGTCGCGGAAGCGAGATAAAACAACAAGAGAGAGATACACACAAGGGGAATAGGGACTAAAGGAGTGATTAATACTTAAATAACATGTAAAAGTTTAGAATTAAGGGCAAGGGACTAAGGGAAAGCTTGTATATCATCAAGACTAAGAGGCAAAAGAGTCGAGGCTCATAACATAGATACATAGCATGTCCAACAACACCACTACTACATAGATAAGAACGGGGCCCAATACAAAGCAATCGGGCTCACCCTCATAGTAAAATAGAAAATAAAGAAGAGTGTGTCAATACATAATAAGAGGAACATAGACTAGGTTCCCCGAAGTGGAGGACTCACCAACTAGCTTGAGTAGCATCGACCTAGTCATATGGAGGAGGAGGATGACCAACTTGGGCTTCTTCCTATATGGTGATATCATGTAGGAAACAATATGCGTTAGTACATTTGAATGTACTAAGTATGTAGGATGCAATGCAACAGGAGATAGACATTATAATCAAAATGCATAAAATTAGACAATAGGCATAATGTAACAACATGACATGTATGATCAAAGCATAAGTAAACATGCTCAAGTAACTCATGCTTATATAGGATATCATATGTGTAGAAGAGATCAAACTAGATTTCCAAATTACAAACCCCTTGGTAGGTTGATGATGATGCCATCCCATCACCCCGGTATTAAGGTACAAACCCCTCACTAGGTTGATGAGTACAAACCCCCATCTAGGTTGATGATGATTCTCACAAAATAAATTTTGTAGCTGAGTACCCCCATCACCCTGGTGTGAGGTACAAACCCCTCACTAGGTTGATGAGCACAAACCCCCATCTAGGTTATCAAGGCACTAGCCCCTTGATTGGCTATCAAGGTACTAACCCCCTAACAAGGTTATCTAGGCTCTTAGTCCCCCGGATTAGGCATAGTCTAATGCAATACTTCACATAGAATATATCCTATACATAAGCTCATTTCATCATCATATAGTCATTCATATTATACCTCATGCTTTGGACCTTTAATTCCTTAAGAAACCATAATCAGACATTTTATCAAACACTTGGTAAGTGTGTAATTCTAGTATAAAACCATGAAATCTAGAGATGAAATCATGAAAAATATCCATTGTAAAACAATCAATAACACCTTGCAACTCCCTCAAGCAATATACATCAAAATCACTCATCAAATCTTACAACAGATCCTAGATTTATAGCTCAAAACATAGCAAAATAGTCACAACTTTACATAGCTTTAACATGATTCATAGACATGTTCATACTAGTAAACCCATTAGTAAAATCAACTTTAAATCATGCAAATTGAATAAAAAAGAGATTAGGACACCATGTGTGGAAGGACCCAATGTCTAAAACCTACATACCTTAGCTTTGGAGAACCCTTGAAAGAGATTGCAGATGGAGACTAGAACCTTGAATGAAATCCTTGAAAAAATCCTTAAGATTGGTCTTGAGTTTGGGACTTGAATTTAGGGTGAAATATGAGTCTAAGTGTTTGAGAGGATATTGGGGAATGTTAAGGATGATATGAGGGTGAAATAAGGCTAAGTATAGGTATTTTCTCGTTTGGGAATACTTAGGCCCAAGACTTAAAATGCTTGGCCTGAACTTGAAAAACAAGATGAAATTTACACTGTGGCATGTCGCGCCATATACGCGAACTGCCCACAGGAATTTGTCACTTTAAAATTGAAATTATGATTTGTTCGCTCTAAAAATTGGGGTTAGACCCATTTCCCCCTAAATTTGACCCCTTGAAAAAGAATATGAAGTTGCATTTCCGAAATAACGTACAAATTTTGAAAAATATGAAAATTAAGATTTTAGGCATTTCCGAGGCACATTTTAAGGAAATTTTTGGGGTTATTTCAATATCTGCCCCTTGGGAACATTCATCCCCGAATGTAAAAAAAGCGTACATGACAAGAGTAATCATGAAAAAATCATCCCCAACAAGAATGCAACTTACATTTAAAACAATATTTTCAAAAATCTCAATGTAACTGTAAAATCATCATAAATTTACCAACTTAAACATGAACGCAATGAGTGACATAGGGGCTGAAACATAATACTTGAAATCACATGAAGAACTTAGTCGCTATCTTAGGCTTGATTAGAGTGAATGAGGTACAAATATTGCTTCCATAAGACTACTTTAGCTTACTTGGAGACACCTCTGACTTGATGAATCTTTCAAGAGGGCCTTAATGAACACCACATCCTCATTAATCAACTTCTCTATTCATCCATCCAACACCTCCATTGGGACCTTCCCCTAAGCAAACCTGTCCTCCAAATCACCCATAATTCAAAGAGGGATATGCACTAGAGTCACCAACACATCCCATCCACCTAGAACCATAAAGAACCGAACAAACCATATCTACATCCATAGGCAATCCCCAAACTTATGAAACCTTACCAACCTCCCTCTACATTTTATAAGGATTCACAATCCTCAACTCAATTGTCAGCCTTGAATACATCTAACCCACTTGGTACCATAACCACTATCTCCCCCTTGGGAGAAAACCTCCACTCTATCATCTTCTCACCAAAAACTTCCAACTCTAATAAGGAGGAATCAAGGCCTTGCCTAATCTAGACCTCTTAACCCAAGAAGATTTGGAACCATCAAGAATGCTACACCACCATGCTCAACTTCCCTCAACCTAACTTCCAATCTAACCAAACGATGGACCCCACTAGTCTCCTCTTTGCCACTATCAACAACACATGTGAGGCTACTTAGACCACCGACCGCAACATTAGCCTTAATGGGGAAAAAATAATGCACACTCATTCATAATCCTTAAGGAATTCTAACCACCTTCTTGTTATCCACAATGCACACCTATCATACTTAGCAAACAACTTTTCATCCTCCAAGCCTTAAAACACTACCACCAAATGATTCACAAGCTCTAAACAGATCAATACCTCATTAGTAGAGACCACTATAAACATATCAAGGTAGGGTTTTAAGGCCCTATTCAAGAAACCCACAAACAGCACCGGTGCAAAAGTCTAACAAAGAACTCCATCAATACTAATAATGCTCACTCTTAGTCCAAAAAGACACTTAGTGATATCACCTACACTCATCCTCACTTGGGAACAAAACCCGAACCTCAAATCAACCTTAGAGAAGTGACTAACCCATTGTAGTTGACCAATAGATCGACCATCCTTAACCGTATTCTACACTCATCCGAAGCATGCTATGCAAGTAGCCCAAACCACCCCAAGACCTCCAATCCATCAAGTTAAGTTTAACCAAGATCACGAGAAAAGATTCTAGGCAACAAGAGCATAGGGAACCCCTTAAAGATCTCTTGTAGCCACTATAGACTCAAGCGACCATCCGGGACACACACATGAATTCTATTACTAGAAGGGAATCACACATGAGATAGCAACTCTCGGGCCTATCAACTCACCTTACTCAAAATGTCGGTCACAACATTGTCCTTACTTAGGGTCAACTACGTCATAGGAGAGACAATAGAAGAGAACCTACTCATAAGCTTCGATAATAGCCCGCTAAACCCAAGAAGCTCCTAATGCCCAAGGAAGTCATGGTCTAGGCTAATCTCTAATCACCTTCATCTTACCAGCATCCACTTTAATACCATCACCTGGTACCATACGACCTAGGAAGGCAACCTCTTACAACTGAACTCCCACTTCTCCTACTTAGCATCCAACTTTCTTCCTTAAACTTTGTAGTACTACCCTCAAATGACTTACATGCACTACCTCATTAGGGAAACAAACTATCATATCACCACCTAACCACCATAAGCGTAATAGAGTAGGGACTAAAGATCTTATTCATGAGGCTTGTAGGCATAACCGGGGCACTATTCAAACCAAAGGACACTACCCCAAAATCAAAATATCAAAAAGGGACATTCAAGACCTCGTCTACCACCAACAATAATTCTAGAACCAAAATAACTTAGGTTCAACACATCCACTTCTCACAAGATGATAAATGCAACTCCTTAGAGACCAATTGTACCTTAAGACATGAGATGGACCTACCTCTCTTGCTATCACTTAACAACCTCCCACTCAAAGATGGGCTCATTAGTTGATTGGGTTCTAACTCCATGGATCCCACCATCCATGAAGATACAACATGCATGCAACTATTCCATCCTTAGAATGATATCAAAATCCACACGCCAACTCCAACAAGCGACAAAACAAGAGCTACTGTAATACACACTCAGATTGACACCTATGAACCTCCTAGCAAACATATACTCAACAAAAGGATAGATATCAAAGGTCCATATAAAAACTTGGGCACTGAAGAAGTCCTACTAGCAACCCAAAAGAATAGAGAAGAAATAGTGGCACCCGGGCCATTAATGCAAGCACGTCAAAGCCAAAAGAAAATTTCACATACGGGTAGCATCATCGGGTGCCTCATCCCATCCTTGAGCCTCTTGATCAACATCACCACCTTTACTCTTGTATCAACCATGTAGGCAATCCAGAATTCTATGGATTATCTCACCACACCTAAAGCATACACCTGTGTTCCTCTAACACAGGCCACCATGGTCCATCCTACACATAGGGCACTTGGGATTAGTCATCCCCCCATTACATCCTTTGCTCTTATTGAGGGTAATCCTTAACCTTATGACCCATACCTACAACCATAACAAGCATTTGTACCTCTCAAGTATGGGCTATCATGGCCTCTACCACATTTTAGGCACCTAGCATAAGGTACTACACCACCACCATCTCTATACTTGTGGCTTTGGAACTTACTCACGTTACAAGCCCTCTTAGCCTCACTACCTCCCTTATCACCACTTGAAGTCTCAGGAGCACCCACTTGTTGAATGAGTTGGGTTGCCAATGTTGTCGCCATTTTGGCCATTACCCATAGAGAAACCATCCGCATTCGACATGTCACTATCTTGAGTAGCTTGAGACATATCTTGAAATGTAACGGTTAGGAGTTAGCAATAAGCCCTAAGGGATCTAACACTATTACACAATAGATCAGGAAGAAGTGAAACCTTTTCTAAAATGTTTCATAGCCTCCTACTCATAGCTGTGGTGCATAACACAACCATAAATAAGACTCTAATCAATGTGGTGTGTTGGACTCCGAGGGTCTGTCAACCTAGTGCTCTAATACCATCTTTTTCATGACCCAAGCTTAGGTCCTAGATGTGTGACCGGTGAGTGGGGAACCCGAGGGGACCCCAAACAAGCCTCTTGGAATATCATACACATCCTTGGTCGCAGAAGCGAGATAAAACAACAAGAGAGAGATACACACAAGGGGAATAGGGACTAAGGGAGTGATTAATACTTATATAACAGGTAAAGTTTAGAAATAAGGGCAAGGGACTAAGGAAAAGCTTGCAGAACATCATGACCAAGAGGCAAAAGAATCGAGGCTCATAACTTATATGCATAACATGTCCAACAAGCCTCTACTACATAGATAAGAGCGGGGGCCAAGACAAAGCAACTGGGCTAACCCTCATAGTCAAATTAGAAAATAGAGAAGAGTGTCTCAATACATAATAAGAGGAACATAGACTAGGATCCACAAAGTGGAGGACTCACCAAATAGCTTGAATAACACTGACCTAGCCATGTGAAGGAGGAGGATGATCAACTTAGGCTCCAATTCCTATACGGTGATATCATGTAGGTAAGAGTATGCATTAGTAAATTTGAATGTACAAAGTATGTAGGATGCAATGCTACAAGAGATAGACATTATAATCAAAATACATAAAATTAGGCAATACACATAATATAACAACATGGCATGTATGATCGAAGCATAAGTAAAACATGCTCAAGTAACTCATGCTCATATAGGATATCATATGTGTAGAAGAGAACAAGCTAGATTTTCAAAGTATAAACCCCTTGGTAGGTTGATGATGATGTCACCCCATCACCCTGGTGGTGAGGTACAAACTCCTCACTAGGTTGATGGGTACAATCCCCCATCTAGGTTGATGATGATGCCACCCCATCACCCTGGTGGTGAGGTGTAAACTTCTTACTTGGTTGATGTGTATAAACACCCATCTAGGTTATCAAGGCACTAGCCCCTTGATTGGCTATCAAGGTACTAACCCCTCGACAAGGTTATCCAGGCCCTTAGTCCCCCCAGGATCGGGCATGGTCTAATGTAACACTTTATATAGAATATATCATATACATAAGCTCATTCCATCACATATAATTCATATCATACCTCATGCTTTGGACCTTCAATTCCTCAAGAAACCATAACCGGACATTTTATCAAAAAGTTGGTGGGTGTGTAATGCTAGTATAAAATCATGAAATATAGAGATGAGATCATGCAAGAACATCCATTATAAAACCATCAATCAACAACTTGCAACACCGTTATCTAATACATATTAAATCACCTCATCAAATGCTATAATAGATCCAAGATTTATAGCTCAAAACATAGAAAAGCAGTCACAACTTTACATAGTTTTAACATAACTCATAGACATGTTCATACTAGTAAACTCATTAGTAATATCAACTTTAAATCATGCAAATTGAATAAAAAGGAGATTAGGGCACCAAAGGTGGAAGGACTCAAAGGCTAAAACCTACATACCTTAGCTTTGGAGAACCCTTGAAAGACATTGGAGATGGAGACTTAAAGTTTGAATGAAATCATTGAACAAATCCTTAAGATTGTTCTTGAGTTTTGGGACTTGAACTTAGGGTTGAATATGAGTATAAGTGTCTGAGAGGCTATTGGGGAATGTTAAGGATTATATGAGGGTAAAATAAGGCTAAGTATAGGTATTTTCTCATTTGGGAACACTTAGCCCCAAGACTTAAAACTCTTGGACCAACTTAAGAGTAGGAAGAAATTTACACTGTGGTGCGTTGTGCCATAAACGTGGATTGCCCACTAGAATTCGTCACTTTAAAAATTGAAATTATGATTCTTTTACTCTAAAATCAGGGTTACACCCTTTTCCCTCTAAATTTGACCCCCTGAACAAGAATATAAAGTCAAATTTCTGAAATAACGCACGAATTTTGAGATATATGGAAAGTATGATTCCGGGCAGTTCCGAGGCACCTTTTTGAGAAATTCTTGCGTTGACTTGGGCAGAGTTCACAGAGGATGCTATGACCAAATTTGTGCCCAGGAGCTTTAGAGATTGTCATGGAGATCAGTTTGTGCGACTTGAGTAGGGGTTGATGATCATTTTTGTTTCCTGGAGTAGATTAGTCTATGACGCCCATGGGGGCGGCAACAAGTAGGTTGGCGTGAGGAAGATTTCAGTGGCTCCTAGACATGGTTTCAAGCATAAAGGGATAGGCCTCCAAGGAGAGGGTAGCTGAGTCAGACCAACCGATCGTATCAAGCGTTACTAAAAGCTTCTAAGGGTGGCCATCAGGGCCTGGGTACTTCCAACTGAGGTGGTTCCTCTCATTTTTCCTAGAGAAGATAGAGATAGGGTGATTTGACCTCTTCAAGGCCAGTTCGGTCAGCAATTGCGGGCAGTGAAGGTTCCAAGACAATCAGATCGAGATAGTATGATTGTGACTGTACATGCAACATTGTATCATGTTGTTTTTGGTGTGGGGCACTATATCATTGGCTCAGAGACTGTTCAGAGCATAGGGTAGCACTTATTGCCTCACAGCCCTCCAGGTCAGCTCCTACACCAGGTGGTAGGGGCAGGGGTCAGGATCGTGGCCGTCGAGATGATCAGTACAAGGACCAGCAAGGTTAACAACAGGGTTCCCGATGGCCCAACAGGGGACGTAGAGTCGGAGTTGGCAGTGATGTTCGAGGGGGAGGCTGTTGAGGCCACTTTTATACTGCACCAGTACGGGCTGAGGTTGAGGCTTCTGATGAAGTCAACAGAGGTACGATTTTTGTATGCCGATGGCTAGCTTCAGTCCTATTTGATCCAGGTTACACATTTTCATATGTGTTCATGTATTATGTCCTCAACTAGTGTGACTCCAGAGCCTTTATCCTCTCGGGTTGGGATTTGACCCTAGTTGGGGATTCTTTGGTGGTTGATAGAGTATGCAGAGGCTGTGTGGCTACTCTTCAGGGTTTTGATACTTTGGTTGATTTGATATTGCTTGATATGCTAGATTTTGATCTTATTTTGGGTATGGATTGATTGGCCCTACATCATGCAAGATTAGATTTTTATGCCAAGACTATAACCTTCGTGATACCGGGGATGTCTCCTTTGGGTTGGTAGGGTTCTATGAGTCAGGTTTCGATGGGTATTATATCATATATTAAGGAAAAGAGGTTATTGTTTATAGGGTGTTCAACTTATTTAGCTCATGTGCATGATGTGACAGTTGAGACTCTTACTATGGAGTCTGTGCCAGTGGTATGTGAGTTCATTGATGTGTTTCCAGTAGATTTTCCTATATTGTCGCCTAAGAGGGATATTGATTTTGTGATAGAGGTTGAGTTGGGCACTAAGCCCTTATCTATTCCTCCATATGGATGTCTCCTGCAAAGCGTAAGGAGCTTAGTTCATAGATTCTGGGTTTTCTATATCTTGGGTTCAAACTACCAAGTGTTTCTCCATGGGGAGCTCTAGTCTTGTTTATGATAAAGAAGGACTGGACTCTCCAGATGTGTATTGACTATCAGCATCTCAATAAGGTGATGGTGAAGAACCATTACCCTTTGTTGTGTATTGATGACCTATTTGATCAGTTACAGGGGGCCTCCGTGTTTTCTATGGTTGATCTGAGATCAGGGTACCACCAGTTGAGGATCCGGGCAGAGGATGTTTAGAAGACTACCTTCTGGACATATTATAGGCATTATGAGTTCCTAGTTATGCCTTTTGGGCTGGCTAATGCCCCTGCACTGTTTATGGATATGATAACTCATGTATTTCGACCATAATTAGACTTTTTTGTGGTGGTTGTCATTGATGATATTTTTTATATTTATCGAGTCGAGAGCAGCATGCCCAGTACCTCTTTATTGTGGTATAAACACTCCTGGATCAAAGGTTATGTGCTAAATTTTCTAAGTGTGAGTTCCAGCTCGAGTCTGCGACTTTCTCTGGTCATGTGTTATCCAATAAGGGTGTTAGTGTGGATCTGGCCAAGGTCAAGGTGATTCATGGCTGGCTTAGGCCTACTTCAGTGATATAGGTTCAGAGTTTTGTCAAGTTTCAGGCTATTACAGACGGTTTGTTTAGGGCTTCTCTATTATTGCCATGCCGTTGATCAAGCTGACTCTCCAGGGTGTACCATTTGTGTGGTCCAATGAGTGTAAGGCCAATGTTTTGAGGCTGAAGGAGTTGTTGATTATTGCTCATGTTCTAACCCTCCCTGCTGAGGAGAGAGCTTTTGGTGCATTGTGAAGCCTGTCATATTGGGTTAGGTTTTGTATTAATGCAGCAAGGTTGAGTTATTGCTTATGCTTATCATGAGTTATGGGTCCACGAGCTTAACTACCCCACACGCAACCTTGAGTTGGCAGTGGTAGTATTTGCACTCAAAATCTAGAGGCATTATCTGTATGGCATGTATTGTGGTGACATTTATACCTAAATCAGAGCTTACAGTATATTATGACTCAGTGAGACCTAAATTACCACCAAAGATGGTGGATAGAATTGTTGGTTGACTATGATGTTTCTATTTTATACCATCTAAGTAAGGCAAATGTGGTAGCAGATGTCTTGTGATGGAAGACTGTGAGTATGGTAGCCTAGAACTCCTGCTAGCTGAGGAGCGACCATTATCTTTGAACATCCAATCCCTAGCTAATGGAACAAAGGGAAATACAACTGGAATATTGTAAATAGACCAAGTGAACAAATACATCAATAGTATCAAGTAGGATATTTAAAGATCTAAGTATCAAGGTTTCTTGGAACCATTTTTACAGGAAATTCAACTATCAAGTTTCACCCTGTATGTATGTCATGCCATCCCACCAAGCATAATCAAGTATCAAGGAGGACCGGAGCCCTATATCAAGAAGGGTGAAAACCCAATTATCAAGAGAACCAAGAACCATATTAAGAGTAACTTTCTAGTTCTTGCATAAAATGGACTGCTTCCATACTTAGGACAGACCAAAAATTCATAATCAAGATGACAGTAGATCTGAACAAGAGGCATGTCAATGGTGACAAAGTCACAGCCACAACAAGGACAAAGTCCACCAGGATGTCAAGTGATCAGGCAATTCAAACAAATGGGCGAACTAAACAAGTTTCGTGCAATACCTAAAATATATCAACACAACTAGATAAAATGGAAAGAACGTAGCTGAGATACCAAGATAGCATACAAATGTACCAGCAGGTGACAAAGGAACAAGAACAAGTTTTTACACGAACCTAAGCCTTTTTAGCGCACAACCGACCCTACTGATTCCAAGTCATGGATCAATTCGACATCCGTTTCTTCAATCAATTTCTTTAAGATTGTATAAGAGTGTGAGCACCTTAATACTTATTTACATGCTCTTTTAATATTCAGCACTATCAACAAGTAGAAACTCACAAGATAAATGCCAAACCTGAGTACTATTTCTGCAAATTATGCTTTTCTCGACAGCTTTACTGCCTTTCAACGCGACTAGATTTTGAATTGGTAAATGGAAAAACTAGGCTTTCCAGTCTACATAAAAACAATAGGTATATTAATATAGGTTGCAAAAGATCAAGGTTCCCTTCAAAATACACTTTGTACAAGTATTTACAATCGAAAAACTAATAGCACCCCGCCCCCCCCAAGATGGCGGTGGCAAAACTCGCGACCGCACTTACC
>JAOTQR010007702.1:0-13987 GCA_025774065.1 Solanum ossicruentum
TTCAAAACCTCGGCATAAGTGTAAAATCATCATAAACTTGCCAACTTAAACATGAATGCATATGAATGACATAGGGGCTGAAGCATAAGACTTGTAATCATAGAAAGGACTTGACATGTCATCATAAGCTTGAATAGAATAAAAGAAATACAGATGTTGCTTCTTCATGGCCGCACCCCGAGAGACACTTTCGACTAGATGAACCTTCCAAAGAGCCTTAACGAACACCATATCATCGTCAATCAACTTTTCCACCCTTCCATCCAATACCTTCTTGGGAACCTTCTCCTCAGCCAACTTATACTCCACATCACTTACAATCTCAAAGAGTTCTATAGCACTAGAGTCACCAACATATCCCATCAACCTAAAAGCATGAAGAACCGGACTACCCAAATCCCTATCCATAGGCAATCGCCAAACTTATGCATCCTTACCAACCTCTCTCCATACTATATAAGGACTCACAATCCTCTACTCAATTGTCAACGTAGAATACACCTAACCAACTTGGTACCATAACCACCATCTCTCCCTAGGGAGACAACCCTCACTCTATCATCTTTTCACCCAAAACCTATAACATTAATAAGGCAGAATCGAGGCCTTGCTTAATTTAGACCTCTTAACCAAAGAAGATTTGAAACCACAAAGAACACTATACTGCCATGTTCAACTTCCTTTAACATGTCTTCTAACCTAACCAACCGATGGACCCTACTAGTCTCTTCTTTGCCACCATTAACCACATATGCTAGGCTACCTATAGGCACCCTACATAAAGCACAAACCACAACATAAGCCACACCGAGAAAGCTAATGCCCACTCATAACATATTCCTTAAGGGGCTCTAACCACCTTGTTGCTACCCACGATGCCCACCTATCATATTTAGCAAACAACCTCTCATCCTCCAAGAATTGCAAGACATTTCCCAAAAAACTTCACAAGCTCTAAACAAATCAATACCTTATCACTAGAGACCACCACAAACATATCACCTACCCTCATCCTCACTTGGGGACAAAACCCAAACCAACGATCAATCTTAGAGAAGTGACTAACCCATCGTAGTTGACTAAATAGATCGACGATCCTTACCAATCATGTTACAACCTTACCGGTTCTACACTCGTTAGAAACATGCTATGCAAGTAGCCCAAACTACCCCAAGACCCCCAACATAACAAGTTAAGTTGTCATCCCACAAGAATACTTATAATAGGCATATACATACTTTCAAAGAGGTAGTAGTCATTTTCAAAATCATTTTAATGCACAATTGGGCTTGAAAGACAAACACCATTCATAATACTTCACATGTAGGCTCAAATGCCAAAATCATAGTTTCATAGTCATAATACTTATGGATAGAAATAGCGCATTCATATAGAAAATGGTGCAAGCACCCAAAATGCTTAAAGAGCCACAAGCAAAGATATATATATATATATATGTGATCACAATATTGTCACAACCAACCTTTTATCAAAAGCATACCATAAAACGAAATTGGGCTTACCCGTAACATAATTTTTTGAAATATTCTATGTACATGAGTGCATATGCTATGAACAATGAGGAAATAAAAAGGGTAATTAAGACTCCATTTAAAAAAACAACATTTTTAATATGAAGTTGAAGTGAAAATATAATTAATTCTATATTTAAATCCAAAGTGTAATCTTTCGTGTATAAATAATTCAAAAGGGAACATGCATACTTACAACTTCATAAACCCAAAGTAAATCCTCATATAACGGTTTAAATCACATGAAAAATTATCAAATAAATGCTACTCATACATCAATGGAATTTTAGGAATCATAATATTCAAATCCCAAATTAAAATACGTAAAATCTATGAAGGTTTTATTGAAAATAAATTTTGGGTCTCCTTGATTGGAAGAGATCAAGGATCAATCCACTTACACATGAATCCTACTAGCACCAAGGAATAACACAAGAAATAGCAACTCCCGGGCCTATCAAATGACCCTACTTACAACCTCCAACAATAGCCCACTGAACCCAAAAGGCTCCTAATATCCGTTGAAGTCAAGGTCTAGACTAACATCTAATCACATTTATCTTACTAGGGTCCACCTTGATTGTCACGCCCCAAGTCCCGTTAGGGTGGACTGGCACCTGTTGCCGATAAGGCCCGAGAGAACCAACCTGTATCTATGCGCTTCTTGTACATATTATGAGGGATTTTGATGTTTGGCATGTCGATAAGAAAGTAAACGGTGATAACAAGCTAAAAGGAAAAGCATATGACTAGGCCGGTTGGGCCACGGTGTCTAGAGTATGAGACATGACTACATTTTGCTTTACATAGTCTACAAAGCGTCTAAATAAAGAAAAAAACATCTGATAATGGTCGGTACAGGCCCTGCCTCAACAAACTGTACAATATAAACATAAGCTCTAGACATACACAAAGCCCCGAAGTAACCTGGAGCTTGGTAACAGCAGTGGAATGCCCTGTACTCCCTCTGTGGAGATCTACTAGCACTTGTACTTGCAGCATGAAATGCAGGTCCCCCGTAAGGGACAACAGTACGAGATAATATACTGAGTATGTAAGGAAGGAAACACTGCATATGAAGTAACAACTTAAATGAAACTGTACATTGGTGCAGCATAAGAGACCACCTTTAGTTGTACTGTGGGATCATGTACTTTATGTTCTTTGTGTTACTTTACTTTTAATGTATAATCTATGCATATCATGTACTATAAATGACCAGCTGATCAGTGGTATAACTGTATCGGGATCGTCCCTGGCTAGGTTCTTCCTTAACCAATCGGGCTACCACCCGTAACAAGATTTTTCCCTAGCAAGGTGATTCTTCCACCCCTCGGGATATCGGGATCATCCCTTGCTAGGTTCTTCCTTAACCCCCTTGGGCTACCACCCATGATAGGATTGTCCCTGGCTAGGTGATTCTTCCACCCCTTGGGCTACCACCTATCAATAAATAATATACTTAGCTTTTCAATTACCTTTGAGATGGTTCTTTCGGTAGTCATAATTTTGGAGTTGTAGGACTATATATGTAGCATGTGACATGTGGATAATCATACAAGACAATATCACAATGAAAAGAGTACATTACATAAATGATGAAATGCGTATGGAATGGAACAACTCGTGAACTTTATTTCGTAACAAGAGCTCATGTAACTTGGTATCCAAGCATGTATGCAGATTTGAAGCTGACTATATATGGGATCATATGAACATGTAAAATAGTGGAGACATGGTTAATAGTTGTGTTGGAGTTGGTGAGTGCCTTTATGTTCCAAGGAAGGATCTACGTTTCATGCAAAGTAATACGAAATCAAGTAGTCTATAATACCTCATTGTGTGACCTTGTTACTAACTCAAGATAACCTTTCCTTCCTCCAAATACTTATCTACAACACAGTAAGTGATAAAACTAGCATTAGAATCCAATAAATACATCTTGGCATCCCAATCACATAGGAAAACAATACACGGACTGCAAGTGAGTGTTTATAACCCGAGCATAAACTTTCAACCTTTCTGCCTCCTAATCAAATTTTCCTAATAAATATTCTCATGTACACATCATGTACAGACTATTTTAGTGCCAGAACAACCTTACAACAGCCCACAAAGTACAACACATAACAATTCTACACAACCTAAAAATGGACAGCATAACGTTGCCTCCCTTCGCTACATTTTGATGTCAACAACTCCAAACCTATTGCAAATCTAACAAAACTGTTCCAGTAACATTTAAACATAAAAATATCCTTGAACCAGTACTAAAACAGTAACAAATTTGTCATTAAGGACATGAGGCAATAGCCTTACATCTATCAGCCCACAAGTTCCAATCAACATAACACTTAAGATAACACAATAAAACGCGTTTGTTAAATGAAACCAAAATCAGGGCAGCAACCTTAGGGTAAGATTTATAATACAAACCATGTTAAGGACATAAATTTTTCTTCATAATATACCCAAAAACCATAGAGAAATCACCAAAAAAAAGGCAAGTGTGCAGCAACTTTCTCAATACATGTTGTCTCAAATTTCCAGCACGACGTACTAGCATATACTTCTTGTTTTTCATACGAAAACCATACTAAACACATGTGTAAACTTACTTACCACTTACTTCAAGGTATAGATATTATCCAATATCCCTATAAGTCCCTTTTAGCTGCTTTACAAAGTTAAGAAAAGTTGAGAGGAAATAGAGAGAGAAATCTGATTTTGTGTGTTCATGTTAAGAAATGAATTATGGAGTTACTTTTTAGCCCTTTATAAAGGGGTCTTTGGCCGACCCTCCCTTGACTTTTTTACCACCTTATACCACACATTATCAAGATGTTTATCTAACACCTTGACCCTCACACTTAGGCCTAAATGGGTCTCCAAGTTGATGGGCTTGGGCTGCCCATTTTCCAATTTTCTCTTCACTTAGTTTCGGGTCCAATTAGCCAATTGGGTTGTGGTGTATTTGGGACTCTTTTAATATTCTCCTTGGGCTGATCATATAGCCCATTTATGATGCTAAAATATAGGATAAAGTTACACCCTTGACACAGACTTTATTAACAATTGAACTTGGACAAATTCGACGTCGAGCCTCATCTCCATTTAGTTAGCAAATTTAAGCTAAGCAAGTAGGTGGCCGACCTTCTAGCTTATTAAGTCCTACAAGAAACTCAATTCTCTCACTTCACTTAAGGCCTTAATATCCTTAATTCGACACAAAACATGTATACCCTCGACCCTCTAAGCATTAGACGCACATATAGCCCATTAACATGAGATTCAAGCACTTTTAAAAATTAGCGCCAATTTGACCAACCCAGGTCATGTTCATTTGCATTGTACTAGTACTGTAAGGTTTGTGGTGTTACATTAATTCCATCACCGGGAACCACACAACCTAGGAAGACAACTTTCTACATCCAAAACTTTCATTCCTACTATTTAGCACATAACTTCATTCCTTAAACTTGTAGTACTACCCTCAAATGACTCACATGCACTACCTCATTAAGGAACGAACCATCATATCATATCCAAAACCACCATAAACCTATTAGAGTAGGGATTAAAAATCTTACTCATGAGACTTATAGGCATAGCCAGCATACTAGTCAAACCAAAATACACTACCCCAACTTCAAACTTTGAAAAGGGACATTCAAGGCCTCATGTATCACTAATGACAATTCTATAAATAAACAACTTAGGTTCAACACCCCCAATTCTCACAAGATAATAAATGCAACCCCTTAGAGAGTAATTGTATAAAATGGACCAACCGCCATTGCTATTGCTTACCAACCTCCCCCTCAGAGCTAGGCTCATTAAGGATTCGGGATCTAACTTTATGGGTCCTACCATCCAAGAAGACACTGTATGTATGCAATCATTCCATCCCTATAATGAGATCAAAATCCACCATACCAACTCCAACAAGCCATAAAAAGCAAGACCTAATGCAATACACACCCGAATCAACACCTATGAATCCTTCTAGCAACAACATACTCAACCAATAGATAGACACCAAAGGTTCACATAACAACTTGGGCACACAAGAAGCTCCACTAGCAACCAAAAGAATAGAGAAGAAATAGTGAAACTCGGATCCATAAAAAAAATGTCCATCTTACCTTCTTTCGCCTTCCTCTTTGAAACAACATGATCAACTAGAAGAGCAAAAAACATAATTAGAAGAAAATCCCTATCTCAATTCTAAAGCATGACATAGACCAAAAAGAAGGGAAACATTTCCTAAAACATCTCATAATCTCCTACTCATTGTTGTGGTGCATAACACAACTATGAATAAGACTATAATCGATGCACTGTGTTGAACTATAAGGATCCTTATACCTAGTTCTTTTATACCATCTTTGACATGATCCAAGCCTAGGGCTTAGACCAGACCAGCAAATGCGGAACCCGAAGGAATCCCAAATAAGCCTCGTAGCATATTACACATTCTTTGTCGCAGAAGCAATGTAAAATGACATATGAAACATAAGTAAAGGGAAATTAGACTAAGGGAAGGCTTGCATAACAACAATATCAATGGACAAAAGAGTCAAGACTCATACCGTAGATACATTACATGTCCAACAATACCTCTACTACATAGATAGAAGCGGGGGCCAAGACAAAGCAACTGGGTCACTATCATAGTAAAAATAGAACATAAAGAAGAATGTCTCAATACATAATAAGAGAAACATAGACTAAGGTCCCCTAAATGGAGACTCATCAACTAGCTTGAATAGCATCGACTAGCAACGTGGAGGAGGAGGATGATCAACTTGGGCTCAGGTTCCTACATGGTGATAGCGTGTTGGCAAGAGTATGTGCTAGTACGTTTGAATGTACTAAGTTTGTGGGATGCAATGAAATAAGAAATAGACATCATAATCAAAATGCATAATAATAGGAAATAGGCATAATATAGAAATATGGCATTTATGATCAATGCATAAGTAAAGCATGCTTAAGTAACTCATGCTCATATAGGATATCATATGTGTAGAAGAGGCCAAGATAGATTTCCAAATGTACAACCCTTTGGTAGGTTAGTGATGATGTCACCCCATCACTTCGGTGGATTAATACTAACCTTCATGTAGGTTGGTGATAATACCACCCCATCACCAAGGTGGAGAAGTATAAACATATCACTATGCTGATAAGTACTAAACCCCATCTAGGTTAGTGATGATGTCACCCCATCACTAGGTGGATGAGTACTAACCTTCATCTAGGTTGTTGATAATGCCGCAGCATCACCAAGGTAGTGAACTACAAACCCTTCACTAGGTTATCCAAGTGCTTCGACCCCCCGGATTGCATCGTGGAGTTCTACACTTTATATAGGATTCATCATATACATAAGCTCATTTCATCATAATATAGTCAATCATATCATATCTCATGCTTTGGACCTTTATTTCCTCAAGAAACCATAACCGAATATTTTATCAAACACCTTAGGGGTATGTGATGGGGGTAAAAGACCATGCAATTTAGAGATGAAATCATGCAAGAACATTTGTAGTAAAACCATCAATCAATACCTTGCAACACTCCAAGACATTCACATCAAATTCAACTTCAGAACCAAGATTTAGAGCTCAAAACATGCTAAAACAACCATACTATCATGAACTAAAATCATTGTGCAGTAAATTTCTCAATATACTAGACTCACATGTAAAATCAATTTTAAAACATGTAATATTTGTAAAAAGGAGACTTAGGAACCATGGGTTAAAGGACCCAATGGTTCAACACCACATACCTTGAACTTGAAGAATTTCTTGAAGAGAACTTTAATGGAAACTTGAAGCTTGAGTGAAATCCTTAATGAAATCCTTAAGATTGGTCTTCAGTTTTGGGACTTGAACTTGGGAGTAAATATTTCGCTACGTGTTTTGGTGAGTACTGGGGAATGTTTAGGATGATATCAGGGTGAAAGCTAAGTATATGTATTTTCAAGTATGGGAACCCTTAGGCCCAAGACTTTAAGTCTTGGACCAAAGTCAAGAGAAAATAGGACCAACACGGATTGCTCACTGAATTGCATTTTCTGCACAAATGAGTTCCATGAAAATGGGCATAACTCCTTCATCCGAACTCAAAATGAGATGAAAACAAGTGTGTGAAAAAGTTAATTCAAAGATATTTAATTTGATATGTCATGGACCACCCAATTCTTTGTGTGCTAAGAGATATGTTCCTTCAAATTTGACCCTCTTAAATCTTGTTTTTGCGATTTTTGGATTTTAATATGTTTGCTCTAAAATTTGGGTTAGACCCATTTTTTGCTCAATTTGACCCCCTAAACAAGAATATGAATTTGGATTTTAAAATAACAAACAAATATTTAGATATATGGAAATTATGATTCCGGACACTTTCGAGGCAAATTTTCGGGCACTTTTTTGGGGTCGTTTCACCACTCCATCCCAAGAATAATGTCAAAATGTAACATGTCCAACTCAGGAAAGTCACATGGAAACAATTTATGCAAAATGCAGACCGGGACAATTTTTATAGACTCTACTAGCAACAATAGATGCACCAACGGGGAGTAGACACCTCATATGGCTCACACAACAATCCAGGTTCAACATGAAATGTTTTGGCAACAAAGGGGCTAACAAAAGAAAGAGTAGCACCCGAATCAATCAACGCATACACATCAAAATTAAAGACTTACCATACCGGTGATGACATTGGGAACATCATCAACCCCTTGCCTCCTTTGGAGTGTATAGAGCTGATTGTGCCCTGGGTATCACCTTGTTCACCACCTCTCCCAAAAGGAATTGCATTAGCACTATGGCATTATAGACGAACATCCTTACCTTTGTTGCGATTACGAGGGTAATCTATCATCTTATGCCTCATTTCCCCACAACCATAACAAGCATATGTATACCTCAAACATGGGTCATCATGACCCTTACCATGTTGTGGACATATAGTATTAGGACCCAAACCACCATCACCTTGGGCCCTTGGGATGTCATTATCAAGCATTCCTCTAGTAGCATTGGAGGACCCTTAGCCTTGATGAAACGAGCCACCTTTGGGACTTTGGAACCTACCATCAAAATAGGCCATCTTAGCCTCATTATTCCTTCTTTTCCTTAATTCCTCCCACTCCAATTGTTTGGCATAGGTCATCAAGCGAGATAAGACCATGTTATTAATCAACATAGTGGCTCGGCACTCCCTATTCACTAAATCGGATACACCCATTACGAACTTGTTAATTCTAGCCCTTGGGTCTACAACCAAGTGAGGAGCATATCTAGAGAGTTGGTTGAACTTGATGGCATACTCCCTCACACTCATTTCCCCTTGCCTCAAATACATTAACTCCATCATCTTGTCCACCCTAAGCTCAATAGGGAAGAACCAATAAAGAAAAGTCACCTTCAACTCCTCCTATTGCACCACATTGTTGTTCCCTTCTCCTCCTTCCATTGAGTATACCATATTTGTGCCACCCCCTTGAGTTGGTAAGTTGCCAACTCCGTCTTTTCTTCCAACTGCACACCCATGATAGCCAAAACCTTGTAAGCCTCATCAATGAACTCTTGAAGGTCCTCACCCACCTTAGAACTATAGAATTCCAGTGGGTTCATCCTCATAAAATCCCTCATTCGAGATACCAATTGGAGCATGAGGAACTTTGGTTGCTTGGTTTGCTTGGTTAGCCACAATTTGTACTAGCAAACTAAGAGCATCCTGGAGCTCACCATGAGCCAGTTGTTCATCAAGAGTGCGAGCCCTTCTTTCTCTTGTGGTAGGCATGATCTAGGCTATCAAAGAACAATAATTAGGGGGAATAACCTTTCATCAACTCCATAGCATGACATTGACCATGAAGAAGGGAAACATTTCCTAAAGCATTTCATAGCCTTTTACTCATAGTTGTGGTGCGCAACACAACCATGAATAAGACTCTAATCGATGCGATGTGCTAGACGCTAAGGACCTATCAACCTAGTGTTATGATACCAAGTTTTTCACGACCCAAGCCTAGGTCCTAGACATGACACAGGGAATAGGGAACCCGAGGGGACCCCAAACAAGCCTCTTTAAATATCATTACCCATCCTTGGTCGTGGAAGCATTAAATAACATTAATAAGAGTAGAAATAAGTGAAATAGGGGATAAGGGTAAGCCTTTCATAACATGAGACATCATCAAATCAAGAGAGCCAAGGCTCAAAACATAATTGCATAACTTGTCCAATAACACCTCTACTACATAGATAAGAGCAGGGGCCAAGATAAGCAACCGCGCTCACCCTGATAGTCATAATTATACAATAAAGAAAAGAGAGTCTTAACACATATCATAAGATCAAGTCATTGTCCTCGGAATTGAGGACTCACCAATAAGCTTTGGGTGGAAGTACTAGCCACAAAGAGGAGGATGACCAATCGATGCTCCGTTCCCTACATGGTAACATCACATAGGCATACAGTATGCGTTAGTACATTTGAATGCACTAAGTATGTAGGATGCAACAAGAGATAGGCACATGGCAAAATGCAATATCGTAAGCAAGAGATAGAATATTAGCAACATGACATGGATGAATGATACTCAAAGTATAACATGCTTATATAGACCATATTACATGTGAAGAAGGTGAACATCATTACATAACCAATGCCTACTACCTCCTTGGTGAGGCAATTGAGATATATAACCCCCAATGTGGTAGCACGGGCTACCACCACTGAGCTAGGCGAATAAGGTATACAACCCCCCCTAATGTGGTAGCATAGGCCTACAACCACCCGAGCTAGTCAAATAAGGTATATACCCCTCAATGTGGTAGCATGGACCTACCAACCCCCAGCTAGGTGACTGAGCTATATACCCCTCAACATGGTAGTTTGGGCCTGCTAGCCCCCGAACTAGGCAATTGGTCAACTTTCATCACAATAGATACTTTTCATGAAATCATCGTATAGATAACGTACTTTCATCATCATAGAGTCACTCAGGTCATAGGTTATGCAATAGATCATAACATTTGGTAGGTGCGTAATGCTAGTATAAGATCATGCAATTCAAGAGTAAAATCATGCAAGAAAATCCAATGTAAAACCACCCACCAATATTTGGTAATACCCTCATGTAATATACATCAAAACTCTTCATCAAATCAAATAATAGGCCATAGATTCATAGCTCAAAAATGCTCAAACGGTTACAAGTTTATGAAACCCCAACATAGTTCATAGTCTAATTCATAATAAGTAAGACCCATAAGTGAATCAACATGAAACCATACAATTTAGGTAAAAAGGCATCTTGGGCACCATGGGTGAAAGAATCCAATGGTTGAAACCCACATACCTTGACTTTGGAGAATTCCTTGAAGAGGATTTGATTGGAGACTTGAAGCTTGGATGAGTTCCTTAGGATCCGGAAGAGATTTGGACACTTGAATTTTGAGAGAAATATTATTCTAAGGGTTTGAGAGAGTATTAAGGAATATCTTGGATGATGTGAAGGTGAAATATGGTAAAATATAGGTATTTTTATGCATGGAGGGCGTAGGCCCAAGACCCAAAAGCCTTGGACCGAGATAAATTAGTGGCAAGAAAAATACACAGGTCCGCATCTGGTTCGCGACATGGATATATCGCGGACGCATTTTTACACTGGTTTATGATGGGCACGCTACGGCACCATCATGGACAGACATTGGATAAGGGATTTTTGGAAAATCAAAATTGCGATTCATTTTCTCTAACATCAAGGTAAGACCCATTTCCACTCAATTTTGCCCCCTTAACAAGAATATGAAGTCGAATTTTCAATATCACGTATAGATTTTGAGTTATATGGAAATTACTATCCTAGGCACTTCCAAGGCACATTTTTGGGCAATTTTTGGGGTCATTTCAGAGGTAAATGATTGGTTTTACTTAAAAGTGTCACCTATATAGGGTGTCATGAGTTTCGTAAAGAAGGGAAAATTGAGTCCTCGCTATATTGGCCCCTATCATATTGTGAAGAGGATTGGGACGGTTGCTTATGAGTTGGAGTTTCCTTTTGAGTTAGACACGATTCATCTGATATTCCACATCTCGATGTTGAACAAATTCATGGGAGATCCTACCTTGATGATCCCTATTAAAAGTATTAGAGTGAAGGATAGCTTTTCCTACGAAGAGATTCCAGTCTTAATCCTTGATCATCAGGTTCACAAGTTGACAATCAAAGAGATCGCCTCAGTCAAAGTCTTGTGGAGAAATTAATTCATTAAGGAAGCCACGTGGGAAGCCAAGGAAGAGATGAGAGCTAAATATCCAAATCTATTTGTGTTTGCTGAGGAGGATATTGGAGGCAATATTCTTACCCTTGACTAAATCGATGTTTCTATTCTTGAGTTGATGTGTCTATTCTTGAGTCTGAGTGGAATTTGTTGAGGTTGATGAGGAGTCGAGGGTTTGAGTTATTGAGATGAGTTTTGAGTCTATTCGTACTTTATAATCCATCATTACTCATCATTCAATGACTAATAATCCCATGGGTGAGATGATGTAAAACCCGATAAACATAGCGAAATATCACTAGAGGAGAGATGTGAGCATAACTGTAACGACCCTGAAAAGTGCTTGAAAATATGCCTCGGACTGCCTAGAACTATAATTTCCATATATCTTAAAATCTATTTGTTATTTCGAACATACAACTTTGTATTCTTATTCAGGGGGTCAAAATTAGGGGGAAAAGGGTCTAACCTTGATTTTGGAGCAACCGAATCGAATTATGAAATTTTCAAGAAAGCCAAAAACTGTGTGTAAGGTGTGCCACTTCTGCGACGTGCTAGTTTGTATTTCTGAGTCTGTTTTTAGTGCTCGATCTAAGACTTTTAAGTCTTGGGCCTAAAAGTTCTCATATGTGTTTTTACCTATTCTTAGCCTTATTTCTCCCTTATATCATTCTAAATATTCCTCAATACGCACTCAAACCCTTAGTCTTATAATTCTCTCAAGATTCAAGTCTTAAACTCTCAGCCCAAGCTAAAATTCTCCTTCAAAGATCTTCTTCAAGTTTCAAGTTTCAAGTTTCCATCGCCAATCTCTTTTAAGGGTTCTCAAAAGCTAAGATATGTGGGTTTCTTTCATGGGTTCCATTCACCCATGATACCCAAGCCTGCTTTACTCAAATTGCATGATTTAAAGTTAATTTACAAATGGATCTTGTATACTATGAAAAGTTGATTTATAAATGGGTCTAGTATATTATGAAATTCACTGCACACTATGTTAAAGCTATGTAAAGTTGTGACTATTTTTCTATGTTTTGAGCTATAAATCTTGGATCTATTGTAAGATTTGATGAGGGGTTTTGATGTATATGTCTTGAGGGTGTTGCAAGGTGTTGATTGATGGTTTTGCAATGAATTTTCTTGCATGATTTCATCTCTAAATTGCATTATTTTATACTATCATTTCACACCCTCTAAGTGTTTGATAAAATGTCCAGATGTGGTTTCTTAAGGAGTTAAAGGTCCAAAGCATGAGATAAAATATTAATGACTATTGATGATGAAATGAGCTTATGTATATGATATACTTTATACAAAGTGTTGCATTAGGCCATACCCTATCCAGGGGGACAAGAGCCTGGTTAACCATGTTGGGGGTTTATATTCATCAACCATGCGAGAAGTTTATACTTCATCACCGTGTTGGTAAGGTTTGATTACCATCAACCATGTGATGGGTTTATACCACACAACCACCAAGGGGTTTATACCTTGAATGGCTAGTTTGGTCTCTTGAACACATATGATATCCTATATGAGCATGAGCTACTTGAGCATGAGTTACTTAAGCATGCTTTACTTAAGCATTGAACATACATACCATATTGTTATATAATGTCTATTGCTTAATATTATGCATTTTCATTATGATGTCTACTTATTGTTGCATTGCATCCTACATACTTAGTATATTAAAATGTACTAACGCATACTCTATGCATACATGATGCACCATGTAGGGACCGGTACCCAAGTTGATCATCCTCCTCCTCTTGGCTAGTTCGGTGCTATTCAAGCTAGTTGGTGAGTCCTCCACTTTGGGAACCTTAGTCTATGCTCTCTTAATATGTATTGAGACACTCTTTTTATGTTCTATTTGACTATGAGGGTGAGCCCAGTTGCTTATCTTGGGCCCCGCTCTTATCTATGTAGTAGAGGTGGTTGTTGGACATGTTATGTATCTATGATATGAGTTTAACTCTTGCCTTTTGACCATTATATTGTGCAAGCATTTCCCATAGCCCCAGTTTCCCTATTATTTTAACTTTGATGCTTGATTCATTGCTTCCGCGACCAAAGATATGTAATTATGCTTTATGAGGCTTGCTTGGGGTCCCTTCGGGTTTCCCTTATGTCGTGTCA
>JAOTQR010007721.1:0-18433 GCA_025774065.1 Solanum ossicruentum
TAAATTACACAATATTTGCAAATTTTTTTCCAAAGTGACAATTTACCTCAATTAAAATATTTACGGGGTCTAACAAGTATGGTCAAATAAGGTAATTCATTTCAGTATCGCAGGGTTCATGCAACCTTGCCAGCTTTAAAGATAGGATAAGGCCCTCGTGATTCCAATAGTTTAGGTCAGAGTTCATTGGGTTCTAAGTGGAGGCTTGTGGGTTAAGAGGTTATAGCATCCCTTATGCTTCCTCACAGTAATAGTCCACTACTAGATCCTGTTTTGGGTGTGGATCTCCTGATTGCATGATTCACTAGTGCCTTAGACAGACTCATTCTAAACCCCATCATTCATACTCTACAACACCTATTCAAGATCCAACACCACTAGCCAGAGTTTCAATCTTGCAAACAAGGGGTCAGGGTAGAGGTCAGACTGACAGAGGTGGACGTACCGATGGTAAGAGAGTAGGTGATACTTCCACTCCTTCAGGTGGTAGAGTATCAACCTTTACAAGTAAAGGTCGAGGTGCCCATTGTTATGCCTTTCTAATAGACACGAGGTAAAGGCCTCCGATGTTGTGATCACAGATATTGTTCCAGTTTCCATCGCCATATATCTATGTTATTTGATCTAGACTCTACTTATTCATATGTGTCTGCTTATTTCCTTATGGTTGGGTTTAAGTTGCCTTCTGATCCCATGCCTATGCTTGTTCATGTTTCGACCCTAATAGGAGAGCCCTTAGTAGTGGATTGAGTGTATCGATCTTGTTTTGTTACATTGGTGGGCTATACGACTTGGGGATATGATAGATTTTGATGTTATTCTGGGTATTGATTGGCTATCTCTATATTGTGTGATTCTTGATTGTTGTACCAAGACTGTTACCTTAGCTATACCAGCTAGACCAAGGATTGAGTGAATAGGTTCGAAGGGCTCTTATCCTAGTAAAGGGATATCTTGTATTAGGGCCCAAAATTTGATTGATAAAGGGTATTCAGCTTATTTGGCTTTTATTCATGATATTGTTGCTGAGTTACCTTCTATGAATTCTATTCTAGTGGTTTGTGAGTTTCTGGATGTGTTTCCTACTGATTTATCGAAGTCCCTCCTCATGTGGACATTGATTTTGCTATTGACCATGAGTCAAACACTAATCCCATTTGTGTCACTCCTTATCAAATGGCTCTAGCAGAATTGAAGGGGCTAAAAGAGCAGCTCCAGGAACTGTTGAGCAAGGGCTTTATTTGCCCTAGTGTTTCACCATGAGGTGCCCCATTCTTGTTTGTAAAGAAGAAGGATAAATTCATGAGGATGTGCATTAATTGTATATAGTTGAACAAAGACACTATCAAGAGCAAGTACCTGCGACCACATAGATGACTTATTTGATCAGTTTCAAGGAACAACCCTATTTTCTAAGATTTTCTTAAGGTTCGATTGTCATCAGCTTCAGATTTGGCAATCAGATATACCCAAGACAACATCTCAGACTAGGTATGGCCACTATAAGTTTCTTACTATGTCCTTTGGTTTCACTAATGCCCCTGTAGCATTTGTAAAGTAAATGAATGGGGTGTTCCGATCGTATCTGGATTCATTTATGATTGCGTTCATCGATGATATCTTAGTCTATTCCAAGACTGAAAGGACCATGTGAGGTATTTGAGCATTGTACTTCAGAGACTTGGGGAGGAGAAATTGTATGCATAATTCTCCAAATGTGAGTTTTGCTTGAGTTTGGTAGCATTCTTGGGGCACATGGTGTCCAAGGAGGGTATTCGAGTTGATTCGATAAACATTACGGTCATTCGGGGTTGGACTAGGCCTGCCTTAGCTACAAAAATTTATAGCCTTGTGGGCCTTGCTAGTTTTGTTACCATTTTGTTCAGAGTTTCTCTACGATTGCAACTCCACTAAATAGGCTTACTCAGAATAATATGGTATTTCTTTGGTTCAATCAATGTGAGAAGATCTTTCAAAAGCTCAAGTTATTATTGACTACAAATTCTATTTTGATATTACCAGAGGAGGGTGTTGATTTCACTGTTTATTGTGATGCTTTGGGAGTGGGGCTAGGTGGTGTGTTGATGTAGAAAGGGAAGGTTATTTCTTATACTTCTAGACAGTTGAAGACCCATGAGAAGAACTACCACACTTATGATTTGGAGTTGGCTATGGATTTGTTTGCGTTAATGTTATGGCATCACCATCTGTATAGAGTCCAGTCTAGGATCCTTACTGACCATCACAACCTATAGTATATCTTCAGTCAGCGGGATCTAAATCTGAGACAAAAAGGTGGAATGAGCTTCTGAAAGATTATGACTTGACTATTCTCTATCACCCTAGGAAGGCCAACGTGGTGGCTGATGCGTTAAGTAGGAAGGATTCCAACATAAGGAGTTTAGCAACTACCCAGGTTGAGGAGCACCCATTGGCTAGAGATGTTCAGAGACTAACCAATGGGTTGGAGAGGTTTCAGATTTCAGAGCAGGGTAGAGTGCTTGCTTCTATTGAGGCTTGCTTATCATTGATGGATCAGATTCCTAAGAGGCAGTTTAAGGATGAGAAGTTATACATTATCTGGGATAAGGTGACTAAAGGTGAAGCTAGAGAGATAGTGCTTCATTTTGATGGTGTTTTGAGGATTTGGAGTAATATGTGTGTGCCCAAGGTGGGCTATTTGATCAAATTGATACTTGAGGAGGCTTAGTGTTTTAGATATTCCATTTATCAAGGGGAATCGAAGATGTACCATGATCTAAGTCAGCATTATTAGTGGCCTGGTATGAAGAGAGATATTTCAACGATTGTATCCAGGTGCTTGACATGTCATCAGGTTAAGTGTGAGCACTTGAGGCCAAGTGGGGAGCTTTATTGGAAATCCACTCCCGAGTGGAAGTGGCAGTGTATTACCATGGACTTCATGTTGGCTTACCTCTGACTGTCAAGGGTTTAAACTCTATTTTGGTAGTGGTGGATTGTCTGACCAAGTCCACCCATTTTATTCCAAGCAAAGTGAAATATACAACAAGGAGACTGGCCCAACTTTATATCAATCAGATTGTAAGACTTCAAGGGGTCTTGGTGTCTATTGTATCGAATTGAGGCTCGTTGCTTACTTTACACTTTTTGAGGGTTTTACTTCATGGTTTGGGTACTCATATGGATTTGAGGATGGGTTTTCACCCCCACACTGATGATCCGTATGAGAGGACTATTTAGGTATTAGAGGATATGCTCCAAGCCTTTCTTATTGATTTTGGGGCTAGATGGGACAAACATTTGGCCTTAATGGCATTTTTGAAGCTTTGTATGACCGAAGGTGCAAATCACCCAGAGGTTGGTTTGACATTGCAACAGTAGTGAGTATGGGTGGTGACACATTGAGAGATGACATGGAGCGAGTACGATTGATTTAGATGCGCAACCTCAGACCGAGGTTTATTAGTCCTTCTGAGATCCTTAATAGAGTGGGAGGGATGTCTTTTTTAGACTTCTATTACCACCCAATCTGTCTTCAGTTCATCCTGTATTCTGTGTTTTGATGTTGAGGCGTTACATTCCGGACGAGTCTCATGTGATTTCTAGGGATTCAATTGAGTTTGAGCCCTGATTTGACATATAAGGAGCAACTAGTAGCCATTTTGCATAGGCAGGTGAGGAAGTTGAGGACTAAGGAGATTTCCTCAGTAAAGGTTCAGTGGGGCCACAGGCCCAAGAGTGAGGCTACGTGGGAAATAGATTCGGATATGCATGCCCGATACCCTCAATTGTTTGAGCATTCAGGTATGTTCCTTATCTCATATTCAAGGACGAACATTATTTTTAGTAGTAAATGATGTATTGATCTCAACGACCATTTCTAGTTTTTTCAACCAAATTACCATTTTGCCCTTACCAAAAGTTGCCTTGGATCATTTTGGATAAGTTTAAAAGTCACATTTTGAAAATATTATAAAAAGGTGGAGTTTTGCAAAAGAAAGGATTTTAGAGCACTTTAAGTTGAAAAATTTGAGTTTTCTGGTCATTTTGCATTTTCATGAGTTGAAATTTGATTCCGTCAATTCAATCAATTTCGAAGTGCCGAATCTGGTCTAAGAAAACTTGCAGAACTGAATTTGGAGTTAAAATGGAGATTTTAGTCCTAAAGTTGCATTTTCAATTCATTTTAAATCATAGGTTTGACTTTAGTCAACATTCAGAGTTCGGGAGCACGTATTAGGATTCCCTCTGTTCTAGTGGTTCCGGTTGGTAAAACTAACATTAGAAATGCCTTCGTCCAAATTTTAGAGGTTTTGTAAATATTTTGAGTTTTTATGTCTGAAATTAGTTTAATGATCTTTCTCAAGTTCGGGACCATAGAGGTTTCAGATTTGAATTCTGATGGTTTCATTGAGTCCGAAATCATCATTTCTGGTAGGGGTTCTATGTTTTGTTTATCTTCACGGGGTTCCAAACGAATTCTCGAGGGTCCAATTCTTTTTTTTTTGAGTTGTGTTGTTGGTGCATTGTTGTTTCTGGTGCATGCACATTTACTTCTCGTTTGTGCCTCATGGGTCGTGTTCGTGGAGATCTAGCAGCTAGACCTCTGCGTGCTGGAGTGACTGCCGTGTTCACGGAGGGTTAACCCCCTCTCTGGTCTCTGCATTCGTGGAGCACTATTGATGCCTGAACAGTGTCTTTCTTTAAAAACGTGATTTAAACTCTTTCCACCATTTTTGGCATTTCAAGATTCATTCTAAGAGAGGATTTTCAAGGTTCTGAAGGCAAATTGATTGGGTAACTATTTTCTATCCTATTTCAAATATTTTCATTAATTAGTTTATGTTTTGACTTCTAAATGTGGGGTTTTAGTGGTGGAATTTGGGGATTTTTGAAATTGAGTTTCCTAAACTTTAATCTTTGATTTCTCCTTCATCTTAGCTCCATCTTTTAAATTGTTTCCATTGATGAACTTCTTATTGCGTGCAGAATATTTTCATCCATTAATTTCATTTTTCATCAATATTTTTTGGCATGAGATTTTTGACCATTTTACCCTTTCTTTCTGAATTAATTAATTTTATAGTGTCGTTAGATCATTATGTGATTGCCATATTTGAATAGATTGCGGGGATTTCGAATACTGTAGAAAGGGGAAAGCGGTGATTTCTTCTTTATTTGAGGCAAATGGACTTCTAACTTTTCGTTAAGTATGAATGAACCTTGTATACTCTCATGTGCATGGAATTGAGTATATGGGGGTAGAATTAGATCACTGTATGCTGGATCATGACTTTTCGTATTGAATAACTGCTTATATGGTGATATATTGCGTTATAAATTAGTTGTGCATTATGGTTTGCGTGACTCTGTAAACTATTTGAAAATGATGGAGAGATGATGCTTATATTATGATATGAATAATAGATTGAGACTGTTATTATAATGAAAGATTGATGATATTGAGATACTGATGATATAATACATTGATAACATTGAGACTGATGATATTGAGACACTGATGATATTGAAACACTGATGATACTGAGATATTGATGTTATTGAGACCTCGAGATTCTTGTGATGTTGATATTATGATATAATTGTGATCATGCGCATTGCATTTATTATTATATGTGCATTGACACTTGTGATGGCTATGGCAACATGTGAGTAAGATAACACGCGGATTGATGGCTGAGGTCTTTATCGGTAGAGCCGAGGTAGTATGCCAGTGGTCTGAGGTCATTCCCGGATGGGTCTGAGGTCTCTTCATAATGGGTGAGCATTAGCTGAGGTATTATTTGGTGATGTTCACGGATACATGGTCTATGTGAACCCCCCATTGAGTTTTGGCTGAGGCACTCATCTGGTCGGCGGATGTGTATCGTAGGACAAATATGCATCTCGATTATGTGACATTGCACCGTATTGTTTATATTTCATGGTACACACTCTATCTCATATTATATTTGGCTGCTACAATTGTATATTGTTTTATGAGAATGTGCACTTATTATGTCCCTGATCTTGATGTAAGTATTGGATCTATTTATATAATTATGTATTGTGAAGTTATGTCAGATGATGAATATATCCATATTACTATAATATGTATATTTTCCATCAATTTCGGATAGAGCCAAAGATTCACCATTTTTTAGCTTTGGGGTATGATGGAATAAGCAAAATGGCTCTTTAAACTGTCTGCGCTTCTTTCAATTGTGAAGTAGCTGTTAGTCAATGCAACTTTCGACGCTCATCATGGGTCATCCGGAAACAGTCGAGCTATGTTTTTAAACATATAGGTCAGGTTGCATACATCCGACCCCCCTTATAATGGGCAGAAGCCTTTGAGGCATTGGGGTAATGTTGTTGTTGTACTATAATAGGTATATTCTATTGTACTGGACTTTTCTGAGTGCAAGGTTGTAGTTCGGCTGTTTGTGGTTGGGATTTAAGGAGTTACTTGTATTTTTTATTACTTTATTTTAGGTTAGTTCCATTTGCTGAGTACCATGTTGTATGGTGCTCAACCCTTGCAACATTTTGTGGGTTGTGAGCACGGTCCATCTCACTAGACTTCTTTCTTGTTGGATCGAGCCTTCGAATTTCTTGCGAGCTAGCTGCCTATGTCTTCAGTAGGCCTTGAGGATTTCATTTTATGTTCTTGTTCTATTTGAGGACTAGATATTATGACTTGTATTTTTTCATTTGAGTAATTTATACTTAGAGGCTTGTATATGTGACACCAGTCCTTGGGATAACTGTAGTTTGTTTTCTTCAGCTTATCTATACTATTATATTGCTATCTTCTGCTTTTGTTGCTATTGTTAAGTTGTTTGGATTTTGGACTGACTTTCCTCAATGGGTTAGGTGAGTGCCATTAATTTCTGGTCATGATAATTTGATCAGTTTATGAGTTTGATTTTTAAATCTTCAAAAGAAAATTATGAGGTTTTGAATTTTGAAGGCTTAAGTTGTCTAAATATAGTTTTTGGCACTAACCAGAGTTACAAATCTTGAAATAGAATTTCTTTAGTTCTATCAACTCTATAATGTAGAATTTAGTGTAAGGGGTTGTCATATCTAAATTTGGGGTTGTTTTTTGGATTTGTGATTTTAAGTTGGAAGTTTGAGTTATTTTGAACTAGGGTTTAACTTTCATCAAAATTTGGAGTTCGGATGCTTGGGTTGAAGAGAAATAGTTCCGATTGGTTACAAAAAATGCCACAGAAAAATGGTTCTGGTGGATACATAGGCCATGTATATCCTCCATGGGTTCTAGTTTGAGTCTTAACATATTACACCTGATAAAATTATCAAAATACCCCTAGGTGAAAGAACTCTTGCCTAGCGTATCTTTTCAAATTATTTTCAAATCTAAGGCCGAAAACACAACCAGCACAAAAAATTATGTGGAGAATGATATTGGTTGAATTTTAGAGTAACCGAATTGAAAGATAATTTTGGAGCAAAAACACAATTCTAGAGGAGTGCACAACAGGTACACTTCGTAGATTTATCACGGATGAAATGCCCCAAAAATGTGCCTCAAAAATGTCCAAAAAGTAATTTCTATATATCTCAAAATTCATGCGTGATATCGAAAATCTGACTTCATATTCATGATCGAGGGCAAAATTGAGTGGGAAATAGGTATAACCCCGATTTTAGAGGACCCGTAGCGAAATTTCATTTTTGCAAAATTTTCTTCTTTGGTGTGCATCCACAACTAGATCTAGACATAGACTGGGCGTAGATCAGTGTATTTTTGTCCTTTGGAATGACTTCACGACGTGGACCTGTGGTAGAGCAGTGTTAGCACTTCTTTCATTTTTTTCATTTCAGCCCAAGGTCCTTGGAGTCATAGCCCCATGCCTACCTATGTGTAAAAACACCTATACTTAGCCATTTTTCAACTCTACATCACTCAAAACACTCTCAAAACACTCTCTAATACTTAACATAATATTTCATCCAAATTCAACTGTCTCAAGCATAATTCTGGATCTCAAGAACTCCCTTCAAGCTTCAAGTCTCCTTCTAGTCTACACCAAGAAAACCCAAGTCTAAGGTATGTGGGTTTCAACCATTGGGTCCTTTCACCCATGGTGCCCAATCTTCCTATTTCATGAAAATTTTGCATGTTTTCAAGTTGTATTATCTATGAGTATCTTTTATTATGGATTATAAGCATGAAATATGTTGTGGTTTTATGAAATGTTGATTGAATATGCATGTTTATCTATTTCAAGCTTATACTATGAAGTGGTTTTTCCTATTGAGACTATGTATGTTTTGAGCTATGAAACTATGATCTATTATGAGATTTCATGATGGATTTCAAAGTATCTTGCATGAGGGTTTTACTATGCGTTGGTGGGTTGATTTATATCGAGATTTATCATATTATTTCACTCTTGAATTGCATGATTTTGAGCTAGCATTACACACCCACCAAGTGTTTGATAAAATGTCTTGACAAGGATTCTCAAGTTGTTGATGGTCTATTATATGGTTTATAAGTCAAGTGACATTATGATGATTAAGGGATTGTTTATATGTATTGAATTCATGAAGACATCTATGAGTTTACAAGTCACACAAGTTATCTCATGTTATCATGTTTGGTTTACCTTGGTGAGTAGACCATACCTTGTCGAGGGGGTGTCATGCATCGATCACCTTGTCGAGGGGGTGTCATGCCTCGATCTCCTTGTGGAGGGGGTGATATGCCTTGGACACCTTTTTAAGGGGATGTCATGCCTTGGTCACCTTGTTGAGGGGATGCCATGCCTCAGGTACTTTGTCACCTTGTCGAGGGGGTGTCAAGCCTCGGTCACCTTGTCAAGGGGGTGCCATGCCTCAGTCAACTTTTTGAGGGGGTATCATGCCTCGGATTCCATGTTATAGCCTGCTCGGCTTATGTTGGTTAAGGTCCCTTCCCACACATGTATTATGTTCTATGCAAGTTGAATGTTTTACAAGCATGTTTTACTTCAAGCATTGACCATGCATACCATATTGAAATTATGCTATCTATTGACTATGATTTTACATTTTGACTATCTTGGCTTATATCTTGTTATATCGCATCCTACATACTTAGTACATTTCAATGTACTAACACATACTCTATCCCTACATGATATTACCATGTAGGGACTGGAGAACCTTTTAATCATCCTCTTCATTCACGTGACTAGTTATTAATTGAAGCAAGCTCTGGTGAGTCCTCAATTACGAGGATAATATCTACTTATATCATTCTATGTTGAGACTCTTTCTCCATGTTAAATGCTTACTATTATGAGGGTGAGCCCGGGAAGTGTTTTGGCCCCGCTCCAATTCTATGTAGAGGTGTTGTTGGATGTTAAGTTTGTGTGTACTTTCAAGCTTGACTTATCTTATGATTTTTGTTGGATGTTAAGTTTGTGTGTACTTTCAAGCTTGACTTATCTTATGATTTTTATGTTTATGATGAATGTTCCCTTAGTCCCATTTTTCCTTTTTACTTGACTCTTGTTATTGTTCATTTGCTTCCGCAACCAAAGATATGTATATGTTATGATCAAGAGGCTTGTTTGGGTTATCTTCAGACTTCTCATTCACCGTGTCATGTCTAGGCCCTAGGCTTGGGTCGTGACAAAATTAGTATCAGAGCACTAGGTTGTTAATGATCCTCAGAATCCAACATACTGCGTCGACTAGAGTCTTATTCATAGTTGTGAAGTGCGCTACAACTATGAATGGGAAGCTTTGAGGCGTTTTAGGAAATCTTTCACTTCTTCATGGTCTATATCATGCTTTAGATGTAAGATAAGGATTTCCCCCCTAATGGATGCTCTTTGCTCTCCTAGATCATGCCACTACAAAGAGGAAGACCAAGGAGGGGTCGTGCACCCATGGGGAAATCGGTTTATCCCGCACGCCAGCCAAGCTGTTGGGGCGACTTGTCAGGTTTTCCACGGGAAAGCACTTGTTTGATTGAGTTGGCCCTCAAGGTGAAAAGGCTTCTCAAGTCAAGTTCTGGCATGCCATAACAATGTTGAACCATGCTATGACCAACCAAATCAATCAATGGGCCCAGACTCGTCATTCTCACACTTCGGTTTTTAGGGTGACGGATTTCACTAGAATGAACTCGCCAGAGTTCCATGGGTCCAAGACGGATGAGCATCCTCAAGAGTTCACAGATAAAGTGTAAAAGGTGCTATCCGTCATGGGGGTCAGTTCGGAGAAAAAGGCAGAGTTGGCGACCTACCAACTCAAAGGGGTGGCTCAAATTTGGTTTTTACAATAGAAGGTGGAGAAGGGAAATCTTGATGCTACTCCTAGGGAGGAGTTCAAAGCCGCCTTCTTCAATCGGTTCTTTCCTATTGAGTTGAGAAAGGCCAAAATGATGAAATTTATGAACATCAAGCAAGGTTCCATGAGTGTGACAGAGTATTCCCTCAAGTTCAACAAACTTTCCAAGTATGCTCCACATTTGGTGGCTGATCCTAGATCTAGGATGAACAAGTTTATGCCGAGGGTGTCCAACTTGGTAAATGAAGAGTGTCGTACCGTGATGCTTGTATGTGATGTGGACTTGTCCCGACTCATAACATATGTCGAAAAACTTGAGGGGAAGAAGCTTAGGAAGAAGGGAAGTGAGGAGTCCAAGAGGGCTCGATTTGGTGGTGGCTTCCAAGGTCAAGAGACCTCCTATGCTCAAAGCAAGAGGTTGGCTATTGATGGGGTGTCTAACCAAGGTTTTAAGATGGAAATGGTGGGAGAAATAACCCGAAGTGTAAAAGGTGTGGAAGGAACCATGGTGGTCTATGCTTGAGGAAAACCAATGCTTGTTATGGTTGTGGTGAAGAGGGTCACAAGCTAGTTTATTGTCCTTATGCTCGAAAAAAGGGAAAAGGTGGTCGACCTCAAGAAAAAGGTGGTCATGTTGATTAAAGGGCTCAAGGTGGGGAAAAAGGGGGTGCTCCATGACATAATCAGTTCTATGCCCTTCAAAGGGGGCAAAGAGGGGATGAAGTGGCCGATTTCCCTACTAATGTGTTAAAGGTTTTTGATTTTTGAGGTGCATGCTTTGATAAGTCTGGTTGCCATTATTTTTTCATTATTCCTTTTGTTGCTAATAAGCTTCACATGTGTGTCCCAAATTCTTATGTGAACCTTTTTGATGACTACCCCCATTGATGAGTCTATTGTTGCTAGAAAATTCTAAAGGGGATTGTCCCATGTTATTATTGCATAAAGTGTTGTTTAGTGGTTTTGTTGAACTTGGCATGGTGGATTTGAGTTTTTTCTTGGGGTGGTATGGTTACAAGCATATCATACTTCCATTGATTGTAGAACCCGTACGGTTAGACTCCAATTCCCTAATAAATCCGTTCTTGAGTGGGAGAATTGTGATGAAGTGGTCAAGGGTAGATTCATTTGTTGTCCTAAAGCCCAAAAGTTGATTTCTAAAGGTTATCCCTATCATATTATGAGGGTTAGGGATGTGAGTCCAAAGTCCTTCGTATTGAGTCAGTTCTGGTGGTTAATGAGTTTCTTGATGTCCGTTCTGATATTTTTAATTTGTGATAATGTCTTTTGCTAGAACAATTCTCCAACTATGTTTGTGGATCTCATGAATAGAGTCTTTAAACCCTACCTTGATATATGTGTGGTAGTTTATGGATGGTATATTGATTTATTTCCGGAATGAAGAAAAGCTTGTGAGTCAGTTGAGGGTGATGTTGCAAGGCTTGAGGGATGAGAGGTTATTTGTTAAATATGATAAGTGTGAATCTTGGGTAACCAAAAGGTTGTTAGAGAAGTACAATGGTTGTCTAGGTTAGGAATAAGGTTGGATGAAGTTGAGAATGGTAGTGTAGTGGTTTTGATGGTTTGAAAGCTTCTTTGGTTGATAAGGTCAAGTTAAAGAAAGACTTTGACCCTGCCTTGCTAGAGTTGAACTCTTTGGTGGAAGATGGTGAAGTGGAGGTTTTCTCCCAAGGGGGAGATGGTGTTCTTAGGTACTAAGGTAGGCTATGTGTGCTTGTGTTGATGATTGAGTTCACTTGAAAGTCCCACCCATGAAGGGTGTGCTCCGATTTGGCAAGAAAGGGATTGATCTTATAGTTTGTGGGTCCTTACAGAGTGTTGAGGAGAATTGGTAAAGTTACTTATGGATTGGAATTGCCTAGAAAAATGGATATGGTTCATCCGGTCTTTCGTGTGTCTATGTTGAAGAGATGCGTTGGTGACCCAAGTGTTATAGAACTCTTTGAGGTTGTAGGGGTTGTGAAGGATGAGCTAACCTATGAGGAGGTCCTGGTGGAGATATTGGATAGACATGTAGGAAGGCTGAGAAACAAAGATGTAGCACCTATCAAGGGTCTTTGAAGAATCAACAAGTCGAAAGCATCACTTGGGAAGCTGAAGCAGACATGAAAAGGCGATATCTGTACCTCTTTCACTCTATTCAAGCTTAAGATAGTAAACTAAGTCCCTTCTATGATTTCAAATTTTAAGTTTCAGCCCTTATGTCATTTTGCATGCATTCATGTTTATGTTGACAAGTTTATGGTAATTTTTAACATTCATGTTAAGATTTTTGAAAATGGTGTTTAAGTGCATTTGTTGTATTTATGTTGAGCTGAATTCTTCATGATTACTTCTCTTATATATATTTCTTTGACATTGGGGGACGAATGTTCCCAAGGGGGCGATATTGAAACACCCCAAAAATGCCCCGAAAATGTGCCTTGGAAATGTCCATAATCATAATTTTCATATATTTATCAAGATTCTTGTGATATCAAAAATTCGACTCCATATTTATGATTAGGGCAAAATCGAGTGGGAAACGGGTATAATCCCAATTTTAGAGGACCCGTAGCAAAATTTCATTTTGACAAAATTTTCTTATCTAGTGTGCATTTGCGACCAAACCGCGACGCGGACTGGGCGTGGATTAGTGTATTTTTGTCCGTGGACCTATCATGGAGTAGTGTTAGCACTTCCTTCATTTTTTTCATTTCGTCCCAAGGGCCATGGGGTCGTAGCCCCATGCCCACCTACACGTAAAAACACCTATACTTAGCCATTTTTCAACTATACATCATTCAAAACACTCTCAAACACTTAACCACATATTTCATCCAAATTCAAGTTTCTCAAGCATAATTCCAGAACTCAAGAACTTCCTTCAAGCTTCAAGTCTACACCAAGAAAACCCAAGTCTAAGGTATGTGGGTTTCAACCATTGGTTCCTTTCACCCGTGGTGCCTAATCTTCCTATTTCATGAAAATTTGTATGTTTTCAAGTTGTATTATCTATGTGTATCTTTTATTATGGATTATAAGCATGAAATATGTTGGGGTTTTATGAAATGTTAATTGAATATGCATGTTTATCTATTTCAAACTTATACTATGAAGTGGTTTTGCCTATTGAGACTATATATGCATGTATTGAGCTATGAAACTATGATCTGTTATGAGATTTGATGATGAATTTCAAAGTATCTTGCATGAGGGTTTTACTATGTGTTGGTGCGTTGATTTACATCGAGTTTTATCATATTATTCCACTCTTGAATTGCATGATTTTAAACTAACATTACACACCCATGAAATGTCTTGACAAGGATTCTTAAGTTATTGATGGTATATTATATGGTTTATAAGTCAAGTAACTTTTTATGATGATTAAGAGATTGTATATATGTATTGAATTCATGAAGACATCTATGAATTTATAAGTTACACAAGTTATCTCATGTTATCATGTTTGGTTTACCTTGGTAAGTAGACCACACCTTGTCGAGGGGATGTCATGCCTCGATCACCTTGTTGAGTGGGTGACATGCCTCGGTCTCCTTATCGAGAGGGTGATATGCCTCAAACACCATGTCGAGGGGGTTCTATGCCTCGATACTTTGTCACCTTGTCGAGGGGGCGTCAAGCCTCGATCACCTTGTCGAGGGGGTGACAAGCCTCAATCACCTTGTCGAGAGGGTGTTATGCCTCGGATTCCAAGTTGTAGCCCGCTCGGATTATGTCGATTAAGGTCCCTTCCCACACATGTATTATGTTTTATGCAAGTTGAATATTTTACAAGTATGTTTTACTTCAAGCATTTATCATGCATGCCATATTGAAATTATGCTATCTATTGACTATGATTATGCATTTTGACTCTATTGGCTTATGTATTGTTGCATCACATCCTACATACTTAGTACATTCCAACGTACTAACGCATACTCTATGCCTATATGATATTACCATGTAGAGACCAGAGTACCTTTTGATCATCCTCCTCCTTCACGTGTCTAGTTTGGTCCATTGAAGTAAGCTTTCATGAGTCCTCAATTCCGTTGACAATATCCATATATTTCATTCTGTGTTGACTCTTTCTCCATGTTGAATACTTACTATTATGAGTGTGAGCCTGGGAAGTACGCCCCCCTCCAAATCTAAGTAGAGGTGTTGTTGGATGTTAAGATTTTGTATACTTTCAAGCTTAACTTATCTTATGATTTCTGTGTTTATGATGAATGTTTCCTTAGTCACATTTTCCTTTTTTACTTAACACTTGTTATTGTTCATTTGCTTCCGCAACCAAGGATATGTGCATGTTACAATCAAGAGGCTTGTTTGGGTTGTCTTCAGACTTCTCGTTTGCCGTGTCACATCTAAGCCGTAGACTTGGGTTATGATAACGAATTTGCATTTAATGGTGATTTCAATATTTTCTATGGGATTAAAAAATCAATAGGAAAATTTTTGGCTAAAATTGTACATGGAGGAAGCAAGTCCGCCACACAGACTTGGCTCACCGTAATACTAAATTATTTATTTTTAGGGACACTCCATACTTTTTTCCACCCCTCCTACACTTAATTCACGACCTATACATGTTAGTTTTTACTTAAAAAGGGTTTTTAAGAACCTATTTCTAAGCTTTCTTTGCAATTTTAAAAAGCTAGGGCTGAGGAGAGGAGGAGAAGAGCTAGGGATTCAAATGATTAGAGCACAAATCCTTGCCAACTGATCATCGAACTTCACGTTTGGTACGCAAGTCTACCTAAAGCATTGGATCAAGTTCATCACACACCCTTCCATCCCCTGATTGAACTAGAGTATAAGAATGGAGTAGAACAAATCCCATAATCGTAATCCTTCGAGTTAGTCGTATTAATTGTTGAGTTTTCATGTATAATTATGAACAAATTGATGAGTTGCATCTCAATTATATGCAATTGGAATATTAACTTTTGTTTGACATTATGAACCCTTAATTGCATCATTTCATGTAATTCTTGTTGCATTGATTAAATTGAGCTTAGGATTGTGAATGTCTGAGTTGAGCAACCTGATTATGATTGAGCATGAGTAGCATATTACTTGTCTACATGTATATAATGAATCTCTTACCTATTTTATGTGAAAAACAAGAATGATTGATGTTTAATGATTGTTTAAGTTAGAGTCTTGAATGATTTGATGAGTTCCGATAACATGCATGATTGACAGTCTTGATTGTTGATTTGTTGAGTGATTTGATCAAGTTTGATTAGAGTATATCTAAAGAGCTGATTAAATTGAGAATATTTTAGCCTTGGGAGGAGTATTGAGCGCTGATATGGGTACGAGTTGGTAATGACTCCAACCCATAAACTATGTTGCCAGCGAAAGATAGTTATTCCATTAATTTGGGTGACTCTTATCCCAAAAAGATGGATATTGATGTTGGATCTAAGATTGTCCTTTACTTAACAAGTTTTAGAAGGGTGTGGCTACGACGTTGTCGTTGTTGTACATCACCAAATTAAAGGTGGTGGGAGTTATTTCGATTAAGATAACCTCCCAAGCAACACATGAGATGACACAAAATATTTATTTTAAAATCGAGTTACCTAACACTAAGTCTATTTTCAAAAACATAATTTTTTCTTAAACTGCATATTTACTAATGTGAGTCCTGGATTGTTGAGTTGATTTCTGAGTCAAGTTGACTGATTTGAGTTTGAGCGCTATTTGTTTCTTGGTCATTTTACATATCAATATATTTATTACACTGACATTCGTCTGAGCCTACATCATTAATAATGCAGATACAAGTGATAGCAGACTTCAGCAAGTGCATTGTTGAGTCCACTTCTTGCTTCCAGAGTTGGTGAGCCCTCCTTATTATCCGGAGGAGCCTTTTTCTTGCTTATGTTGAGTAGTCATATTTATTTCTTTGAGGTAGACCGGGCTTTGTCTTAGCACCTTCTATATAAGTATAGAGGCGGTATAGACATTGAGTAGAGGATGCTGATTGTTATTTTTTTGAACTCTTGTTCATTGAAAATTTCTTATGAGTAGAGGATGTTGATTGTTATTTCTTTCGAACTCTTGTTCATTGGAAATTTTTACTCATATAAAGACTTGGTTATTTAGATTGCTTCATAGTCTTTTGTTTGAGTATTTTCTTCAAATGTTGAGTGTGATGTGACGATTAGGCCAGGTGATTCTCTTAGGGGATCAGTAACAGTTCTTCAAGTGTGGTCACGCCAAAGATACCCTCCTGGGCTTGACAAAATTATTCGAGATTGCATTACATTATTTTGCACATCATCTAACTATTGTGAATTGAGAATACTTCATCTTAGTGACTTATCATGCTGTGAATTTGATGCTAACGAGTCGATTAATAATTTATTGATGCACTACATTTGTTATGTGCATTTTGAAATATTTAGGTTTAGTTGATTTCACTTGCAAGTTGTACTTTTGGCGGTGTAGTTGGCATGTTGGGCGTATTTATGTCCTTCATTGCTTTACTCTATGTTTTGTATTTATCTGTTGAATATCGTGTTGTTTGGTACTCACTCCTTTCTTCTACACATGTGTAGATTGTGAGGTCGGAGCCTCTTGATTACTGTCCTTCTTTACCGATCGAGCTTTAGGATTTTACTTGAGAGGTATTAGCAGTTTGTCTATTCGATAGACCCTCAAGATTCCTTTATCATGTGATTTTTGTTATATTGAGGATAAAAGCTATTCAGACTTGCATTTCTTTTCACTTGTATATAAATTTTTGTAGCTTGTACATGAAACATCAAGCCTTCGGGGTGATTTTAGAGTTTCAATTTATTTACTATTGATTCAACTTTGGAAAATTATTATATTCCACTTTATTTTTCACTTGTTCTATTTTATATCTCTGACATTGATTGACTTTCTTAATAAATTAAAAATAGTGTTATCACACCCGAAATCTGGATCGTAGGACTTACTTTAATAGGTTAAGAAAAACACTCTCAGGTCCACTTTTTGATTGTCACACAATATGTTTGATTTAGCATTTCAAGAACATTTTAGTCATTTTGATTTATTTTGTACATTTTTTAATTGTTCTCTAGACTTCAATACTGTGATAATTTTGTGATTATGTGTCAGTCCACTTGCCCATTTTGGAATTTCCCAGACAAATCCTTTCTTTCTTCCATGTGTTAATGTCTCATTTATTTCTTATTTTGCTCGGATTAAAAATTATCAATTTAAATAAGTAAATAATTTAAATTGTCAAAACAATTAGGTTTTGCTTTTCTCTACTTTTGAAGTTTTATTATTGTTAAAAATAATCAACTATTCAAAGTTTAAGATAAACGTATAATTTTTTTCATATTTATTGCTGTCTTTAATGAATATTTTATATTTTTTAAAAAATAAATTACATTAATTGAGAATAAATAAAAAGACAATAGTGAAAAATATGATTTAAATTATGTTGAGAAATTTTTTTAAATAGATGTGTGTTGCCTCAAAAATTCACTTAATATAAAATATAAAAAGTATTATATTGATTATCAAATTACAAACTACACACTATATTAATTTTACACATAAATAACTTGTCTACTAATCAATTATCAAACATAATATTTCTTATGCAAAAATTAATTCCTGCATAACATTTTCAATCCATCTATGAAGTTACCCCTTCTATCACACATAGAATCATGTTTAACTCTTTTAGGAGGGTCCCGGGGGAGGGGTTGGGTGGACGTTTTGAACTAATTGCTCCCTTTCTCCATCTTTAATTGCCCGTTATTGACTTGATAGGAGAATTAAAAAATAGTAAAGGATAAGACTAATTATACCAAATTATCCATTGAATATAATAAACATAATATCTTGAAAACTATAAAAGGAAAATGACGGATAAATTAGAAATTAAATGTAAAATTATTTTTTAATTTCATAAAGTGAACAAGTATTTTTGAACCTCCTTAAATAATATAAATGTGTTAGACCCCGTAATTACTTAAAGGTCGATTATTAATTCGGAAAACAATTTTTGGGATTGAAGTATATTTTAAATTTAATCAACTTAAGGTGCGGGAGTGTGGAATTAAGTAAAATTGGTGGATAAAAATTTAAATTGAAGTCGAAAGTCCTTAATTGG
>JAOTQR010007752.1:0-18431 GCA_025774065.1 Solanum ossicruentum
AGAGATCATTTATGGATACTCTATGGAACATCAAGTTCTATCAGTTTATCATCATGCTCACATCACAATCACAGTCATTATTCTTAAGTCAAGGCTCTAGACTCAATCTCTAGGTTCATTCATGCATGGTTTCAAAACCTAACATATAGGGTTTATATAATATCTCATGAAAAGTATTCAATTCAGGAAAACAAGTTTATGATGATCATCAACATAGGAAAATATATGTAATAGATATGATTTTCAAGAACATATTCAAGAAATATGTATAGGGACTCATGAACGGTCAATTCCTCTATGACCATCTATGGGGCACATAGAAGGACAATCACATGCTTACATTTAGACTTAATACCTAGTGTGAAACTTCCAACAATCAACTCTCAAGAATCCTCCATGAACTCTTCAATCTTATGCTCCTCTTCTCTCTTCTCAAGCCTTAATCATTTTCAAGAACTTAGAAAGGACTTAGAATAGGTTTTTAAACCCTTTTACGCTGAAAATGACCTATTTCGATCATGTTTTAAATTGAGGAGGGTCTAGAAATTATCTAGAATGCCCCTCACAAATTAAAGAAAAAAATTTAGTTTGGGAAAAGCTAGTTCGCGATACAGACTGGACATGCACCAGTGTATTTTTTTTCCAAAAATTTTCTGAACGAGTTTTTTCAATCTCGTCAAAAAAAATTTATAAAAATAACATCTCCGCGACAGGGGCGTGATGCACCTCAGTTGCCAACCGACGCTATTTTTCATTTTTGGACTGAAAAACTATCTTTTGATCTGGTTGCTCTAAAAATCAACCGAGACCATTTTCTCAGTCAATTTTTTAGGCTGATTGCATATTTAGCCATGAATTGTCCATCTAAGCATAGGAAGATGTGTTATGCGCACATCTCTCCTCTAGCGGTATTTTAATAATTTTATCGAGTGTTACATTATCTCCTCCTTGGGATCATTCATCCAAGAATAATGAGTAAAGGTGGGTATCACGACATGAATAGACTCAAAACTCATTTCAATACTCACATCAATCAATCAAAGTCTCGATTCCACATTAATCTCAACAATCTCTATTTTGACTCAATAATAGACATATCAACTCAATAATAGATCAATCAATTTAAGTCAAAGGTAAGGAAATTACCTTCAACTTTCTCATCATTGGGTATGAATAGGTGTGGATATTTGGCTCTCATCTCTTCCTCAGCTTCCCATGTGGTTTTCTCAACGAATGATTTCTATGCAGGACTTTGACTTAGGCAATCCATTTGATTCTTAACTTGCGAACCTAACGATCATGAATTTGGATGGGAATCCCTTCTTAGGACAAGTTATCCTTTACTCCAATAATTTCAATAGGGATTACCAAGGAAGGATCTCCCAAGCACTTCTTCAATATCGAAATGTGGAACACCAGATGAATTGCGTCTAACTCAGAAGGCAACACCAACTCGTAAGCAACCTTCTCAGTCCTCTTCAAAATATAATATGGACCAATATAGCGGGGAATCAATTTCCCTTTCTTCCCAAATCTCATGAAACCCATAATAGTTGACACTTTCAAGTAAACCCAATCATTTACCTTGAACTCTAAGTCTCTTCTCCTCACATCGGTATAAGATTTCTGGCGACTTTGTGCCATATTAAACCTCTCTTTAATGACCTTAACCTTCTCATTGAGTGATTTACAAGGTCAAAACCCAATCAACTGAAACACCCTTCATGTGCTTCAGAATGCCCTATAATCGTAATTTTCATATATCTCAAAATTCTTGCTAGATTTCAAAAATCCAAGTTTACATTCCTAATTAGGAGGCAAAATTGAGTGAGAAATGGGTATAACTTGGATTTTACAAATTCCATAGCGAAAATACTTTATGTTACTTTTATGAATTCCAGTGTTGTCCGCGCCCACGGCGCAATGCGCCATGGGCGCGGACTAGCCTAAGTTAGCCTGTGCGCCTGAGGTGCGGACTAATGTAAAATTTTCCCCAATTTTCTTATTTCATCCAAGGGCATTGGAGTAATAGCCCAATGCCCATTTAAATGTCAGACCTTCCATACTTAGCCATTTTTCAACACTATAATTTACAAAACCCTCTCTGAAACCTCTTAAAGACTTTATCAAATCTCTCATTCAAATTCAAGGATATTAAGCTCAATTTTAGAACTCAAGAACCCATCTCAAGCTTCAAGTTTTCCTTAATTCAATTTCAAGAAAATAAGTTTCAGGTATGTAGGTCTTCACCTATGAGTCCTTATACCCAAGGTGCCCAACCTTCACTTTTATGAAAATTACACGATTTCAAGTTGTATTACTTATGGGTATCTTTTATTATGAAATATGAACATAAATTATGGTGGAATTTTATCAAGTTGTTTATTGATTATGCATAAATACCTATTTTACGCTTATTCCATGAGTTGATTTATATCTATTGAGATTATACAGGATTTGAGCTATGAAAACTATGAACTATGATGAATTTTCAGATCGATTTCATGATACCAAAATTAGGGGTTTTATAAAATTTTGGTGGGTTGATTTTGAATTGATTTGACTCTTCTTATTATACTCTTGAGTTGCGTGATTTTGTACAAGTATCATGAACCTACCATGTGTTTGATGAAATTACATGACAAAAATTCTCAAGTTGTTGATGAACTATTACATAATTTACTAGTCAAGTGACTTCATGATGATTAAGGTCTTTCAATCATGAATTGATTTCATGAAAAGCATCCATGATTTTACAAGCAACAAGTTGAGATCTTTTCAAGGTTTCAACCTCTTGTGAGCCATTCATGTTATGACAAGGGTTGATGTTCAATATTATTTACTCTCATTTTCAAGTTAGGCTCACTAGAAGAGGTCAAGCATGTGAATGAGCTACTCATATCATATTATCATGTTGCTTACAAGTTATTCATGTTATGATCAAAGTTTGATTATTTCAAGTATTCCATGGGATTAGACTTAGCACCGATTGAGGCTTAAGACGAGGGCTCGACTCAAGAGGTCCTTATATAAAGTCTTTAGTCCCTAAATTATATTCCACTAGAGGATTATATATTTTACTCATGCTATATAGTGGATCCATCTAGTTCATTGTATCATATTCAGTTTACCATGGAAAGTAGACCACACTTCGCCAAGAGTGTCATGCCCGGTCACTTGCTCGGGGGTGTCATGCCCAACCACTTGTACTTAGAGGATGTCATGCCTTGGATTCCAAGTAGTAGTTTCTTGGTCTATGTCAGTTACAGTATATGTATGTTCTCATGTTCAAGTTGAATATTTTTAGTGCAAGTTTTATTCCAAGCATTGGTCATACAGACCATTTTGAGATTGTATCCATTGACTATTGCATATGTATTTTGAATATATTGTCTTATGTTTTTGCTGCATTGCACCCTGCATACATAGTATATTCAAATGTACCAACGCATACTCTATGCCTACATAATATCACCATTTAGGAACCGGAGCTCCTTTCGATCATCTGCCACCACATGGCTTGTTTGGTTCTTGAAGAAAGCTTTTGGTGATTCCTCAACTCTGAGGACAACATCTATATTATTCCTATTATGTTGAGAATTTATTTTCCTTTGTGTCGAATACTTGTTACTATGAGAGTAAACCCGGGGAGTGTCTTGGCCCCCGCTCGATTCTTAAGTAAAGGTGTTATTGGATACAATGTTTGTATATGCTTATGAGCTTGACACTCTTTTTATTCCTACATTTATGAAATACTTCCCTTAGTCCCTCCTCCCTTTTTATAATTGACTCTTATTATTATTTATTTTCATTTCCACAGTCATGGATGTGTACATGATATGCCAAGAGGCATGTTTTGGTGGTCTTCTGACTTCTTATTCGCTGTGTAACATCTGGGTCCTATGCTTGGGTCAAGACAAGCTTGATATTAGAGCAATATGTTACTAATGGTCTTCAAAAATCCAACACATTGTCTCAATTAGATTCTTATTCATTGTTGTGAAGCACGCCACAACTATGAATAGGAGGCTTTGAGGCATTTTAGAAAATATTTCACTTCGTGATGATCCATGTCGTGAGGTGGAGCAAAGTCCTCTAAAACTTATTTCTGACTTTTAACCGTTATGTTGTAGAAAATATCTCAATCTACTCGGGGTGGTGGACAAGATGGTGACCATCTCTCGCTTCAGGATCAACTTCCTAACAATGACATATCAATTATAGAGATTCATAATGCTCTATAGCTATTGGCAAAGGTTGTAACCACTTAACTCAACCAATCAGTGGGAGCCCTTGGGAACTCATATGATAAGAAGAGGATGGAAAGGCTATGAGAGCCTAAGTTGAGGGTTCATCTGGCTAAGAGAGCACAAGTTAAGGGTGCTTCATCTTCTACTAGTCTACTGGTGCCCAAGTACAAAAGGGAATGGATCCATTTCGTCATTTGTCAAGGGTGTGGCAAGAAGCATCAAGCGAAGTGTTTAGCGGGCACCGAGGGTTATTTCAAGTGTGGCAGTTCTAGGCATAAGATAAGAGATTTGCCGATGGACTCAAAGGAAGGGAGAAGAAGGACTTATTTTGAAGGTCGGTTTCCATATGCTAAGCCTAGTGGCAATGGTAGAGTGAACCATCCTAGGTGCCCAAAATGTGAGAGAAATCATATTGGCAAATGCTGGAGGAACACGGTTGCATGCATTTGGTGTGGCAAGATGGGTCACAATCTATGTCCAGTCGCTTTCAATTCAAAATGTACATTAAATTTCCCAACACTTAGATATAATCTAATTCACACTGACATTCATCTTTAGTCTTAGCAATATCAAGGTTCAGATGTATTGAGATTTTTACACGTATGTAATTTAAGTACTTGAATTTCTCTAGTACCATTCAGATAAAATGAGATTGAGACAATGCTAGATCTTGAAGAGTTTTGAATCTTAATTCCTAATATCAAGTCAGTAACTCCTGGATCTTTCATATCAAACTTACTAGCAAGCATATGCTTATATTAGCATTGTCGTTATTCATTATTAGCATATCATCAACATATAAAAAAATAATGATAATTTTATGTGGAGGGTTCTTAAGGAAAATGCATTTGTCTTACTCATTAATTTTAAAACTATCTGACAACATTGTATGGTCAAATTTTGATTGTCATTATTTGGCTGCTTGTTTTAGTCTATACAGTGACGTGATAAGTCTACACACCTTCTTTTCATTTCCAGGAACTATGAACCCTTGTGGTTTTTCCATATAGATTTTTCTTCCAAATCTCCATTTAAGAAAGCTATTTGACATTTATTTGATGAATTTCTAGACTGTACACTGTGACTAGTGCTATTATCATTTGAATTCATGTAATTCTAATTATTGGGTGAGTACGTATCAAAGTAGTCAAGACCTTCATGTAGTCTAAACTCTTTAACAACCAGCCTCACTTTATAATATTTACTACTGCCATTAGCTTTCATTATTCTTTTAAAAATCAATTTGGACCCTAAGGGTTTATTACAAAGAGGAAGATCAACTAATTTCTATGTATGTGATTATTTATTATGGATTGAATCTCACTACTGACTGTCTCTTTCCAATATTGTGCTTTCGAAGAAGTCATAGCTTCTCTGAAGGTCTGAGACTCATTTTCTAGAAAAAATGTTACAAAACCTGATCCGAAGGGAGTAGAGGTCCTTTGACGTTTGCTAAACCTTGGATTTTCTTCATTATGATCACTATCCTTTGTTTCCTTTCGAGATCATTTAGTTCCTTCATTAGGTGATTCATATTCTTTTTTATATTGGTACATCATTTCAAACAATTCAGCATTACCTAATTCAGTTATTGATTAGTATAAATGTCAGGATTTTCTTATCTATGCACCAGAAATTAGTATGCTTTACTATTCATAGCATATCCTATGAACATACAATCAATCATTTTTTGTCCTATTTTCTTCCTTTCAGGTTTAGGAATCTAGACCATAGTCAAACACCCCCACACTTTCAAGTATTCAAGGTTGGACTTTCTCCCTTTCCACTTTTCATATAGAATAGATTATGTTTGACAATGGGGAACTAGAATGAGTATTCGACTAGCCGTGAGGATAGCTTCCCCCCACAAGTTCTAGGGTAAACCATAATTAACTAACATGGCATTTTCCATCTCCTTAAGTGTTCTCTATTTTCTTTCTATAATTCCACTAGACTGTGATGAGTAAGTGGCTATTGTCTGATCAATAATGCCATATTTCAATTATACTCCCTCAAAAGGAGATTCATATTTGCCTCCCCTATCACTCCTTATCATTTTGCTTTTTTTGTTAAGTTGTGTCTCAACTTCACTTTTGTACTTGTTCAGTGCTTCAATTGCCTCATCTTTACTACTAAGTAAATAAACATAACACCATCACTTAAAATCAGTAATGAATGTAATGTAATACTTCATTCCACTATGAGATGATATTGACTTCATCTCACAAATATCTATGTGAATATGTCCAAGGAATTTCATTTCTTTTCAATTGGCTTATAAGGATGCATAACCTACTTAGATTCAACACAAACTTTACACATTGACCATTTGTTTTCAAACTTTGGAAATAGATTTAAAATACTTATTTTTCATAAGGTTTTATAATTCACACATCCTAAACATGAATGACATACATCGTTTTACTCAAGTATGAAATAAGAAGCCTGAACTTTATTACTTTCAACAACCATTACATTCAGTTTGGAAAAAACCCCAATAAGATAGCATTTTCTTACATAAATCTCATTTTTTCTAATTACAATTTTGTCTAAGGCAATAACACATTTAAACACATTTTTTATTAACAGACTCGCAGAAACAAAGTTCTTCCTCATTTTTTGGAATATAACAAACTCTATTTAGAGTCACCACCTTGTCGGATGTCATCTTTAAACATACTTTTCCATAGACTCTACTTTTGTTGTGGAATAATTTCTCATGTCAATGATCTCATTAGGTGTAGAGGGGCATATATTGCAAAATATTCTTTAATTGCACAAATATGTGAAGTGGCTCCAATATCAAGCCACCACTCCTTGGGATTTACTACTAAGTTTCATAAAGTCAACATGGCATATATGTTCTCCATTTCTACATTCTGCTCAATCATATTTGTTTGATTCTTTTTCTTTGACTTCTTTGAAAAGCAGAAATCAATGACTTTTGGTCCAACCTTTCCACAGTTATGAAATTACCTTGGACCTCTTTTTAGGCAGCTTGATTTTAGGACCAGATGGATTCTCTCTTTTTGACACTTGACCCTTCTTCAATAGTATTTTCCCCTATTATTGTTGAATTTTTGGGTTCCCTCTTGTAGTGGAGGAATGTTACCACAATGAATTTTTCGTTTTGGCATCTTCAGTTTTGTACTTATTTTCTAAAGAATCCAAAGTTGTTTCAAAGGATTCATAATACTCTACATATTGTCTAGATCATCTTGCAAGCCACAAAGAATATAGTTTATACATAGGAAATCTGAGTGCTTCCAAGTTTCAGTCTCTAAGAGTCGTGAATTTGGTTCTTTGATGAGCAACAATCAACAGTTATGTCATGCCACGAGAGGGTACTGTAGAAATGGCCGATACCCGGAGACTATTGCTGGTCCCTAAGCTAACCACTTATCCTTATTACATTAATTCAATCAATAGACTCTACCAATCAATGATAGACTAACAAAAGAAAAGGCCACATCTCATCTGGTTCTCAAAAGTATATCAAATAAATAAAAGGGCTAGTAGAAATAACTAGCTCAACAAGTCTTAATATCAACATCCGATTCTAGTCTATGAAGCCTTTATCACTATCAAGTGATGGCAATGACAGACCCATGGCTACCTCAAATCAAAAATAAATCTAATCAATGTCTAACTCTACTAAGCAAGATGGTTAAATGTAATGAATCCTCCGAAGTACGAGAGGGTCACCAAATCACCGAAACTCTTCAGATCCTCAACTATGACGCCTGCTGATGATGTTTAATAATTGTATCTACATTTTGAAATGATGCAGCGCCGAGTGGCGTCTATAATATGGAACAAGATCAACCCCGAATAATTACCAAATTGAAATATCAAGTGTCTATCTAAAGCAAGAATAAAGAGTAGACAAGTAACCCATCATCCAATCAAACTTCATCAATCAAATCAGACAAATCTCAATGGAACACAACTCAATTCAACTCATCACATCTCGACTCAACGTACTCAATAAGGAAACTTTTTGGGAGTTTCTCTTATCCGACAACAATCACTTATGAGCTAGTGATTGTATAATATCCCGTCGATGTTTCCACAGACGTTACGTACTTATCAGGTAGAGAACGAATCAAATCCACTAGGGTTCCAGCAAATCAACAAGTCCTCTATTATTACAGGGATTCTATCAAGAGGTAATCTTTGTGTGATGTAATGGTTCTAATCCTCACCTATACTTGGCAACATAGTAAATGGGTGCGAGTTCGTTTTACTCTTACCTATTTCGTTGTGAGATACTATTCCCAACACTCAATGCTTATAAGACTCATCAATCTCAATCAACTAGCCTCAGTTAGCCTCATGGAGGCACTCATCATTCAATCAGTCTCATAGAGACTCTCATCATTTCATTAATTCAATATCTCAATCAATAGCTCAAGGCTTGGATCAATCATTAGGGAACAATTGAATAGACAAATTGTTAGAGATCATTTATGGATACTCTATGGAACATCAAGTTCTATCAGTTTATCATCATGCTCACATCACAATCACAGTCAATATTCTTAAGTCAAGGCTCTAGACTCAATATCTAGCTTCATTCATGCATGCTTTCAAAACCTAACATATAGGGTTTATATAATATCTCATGAAAAGTATTCAATTCAGGAAAAAAAGTTTATGATGACCATAAACATAGGAAAATACATGTAATAGATATGATTTTCAAGAACATATTCAAGAAACAATTCAAGAAATATGTATGGGGACTCATGAACGGTCAATTCCTCTATGACCATCTATGGGGTACATAGGAGGACAATCACATGCTTACGTTTAGACTTAATACCTAGTGTGAAACTTCCAACAATGAACTCTCAAGAATCCTCCATGAACTCTTCAATCTTACGCTCCTCTTCTCTTCTCTCAAGCCTTATTCATTTTCAAGAACTTAGAAAGGACTTAGAATAGGGTTTTAAACCCTTTTACGCTGAAAATGACCTATTTTGATCATGTTTTGATTTGAGGAGGGTTTGGAAATTATGTAGAATGCCTCTCATGAATTAAATAAAAAAATTCAGTTCGATAAAAGCCAGTTCGCGATACAGACTGGGCATGTACCAGTGTATTTTTTTACAAAAATTTTGTGAACGAGTTTTTCCTATCTCTTCAAAAAAATTAAAAAATAAGAACATCTCCATGATAGGGGCACGATGTACCTCAGTTGCACACCTACACTGTTTTTCAATTTTGGAGCGAAAGATTATCTTTTGATTCGGCTGCTCTAAAAATCAACCCAAACCATTTTCTCACTCAACTTTTCATTTTGATTACATATTTAGTCTCGAATTAGCCATCTGAGCATAGGAAGATGTGTTATGCGCACATCTCTCCTCTAGGGGTATTTTGGTAATTTTATCATGTGTTACATTATCTCCCCCTTAGGATCATTCATCCAAGAATAATGAATAAAGGTGGATATCAAGACACGAATAGACTCAAGACTCATCTCAATACTCACATCAATCAATCAAAGTCTCGATTCCACATTAATCTCAACAATCTATATTTAGACTCAATAATAGACATATCAACTCAAGAATAGATCAATTAATTTAAGTCAAAAGAAATTACCTTCAACTTTCTCATCATCGGGCATGAATAGGTGCAGATATTTGGCTCTCATCTCTTCCTCATCTTCCCAGGTAGTTTTCTCAACGAATGATTTCTGCACAGGACTTTGACTTAGGCAATCTGTTTGGTTCTCAACTTGCGAACCTTATGATCAAGAATTTGGATGGGAATGCCTTCTTAGGACAAGTTATCTTTTACTCCAATAATCTCAACAGGGATCACCAAGGAAGGATCTCCCTTGCACTTCTTCAAAATCGAAACATGGAACACCGGATGAATTGCGTCTAACTCACAATACAACACCAACTCATAAGCAACCTTATCAATCCTATTCACAATATGATATGGACCAATATAGCGGGGACTCAATTTCGCTTTCTTACCAAATCTCATGACACCCATAATAGGTGACACTTTCATGTAAATCCAATCATTTACCTTGAAATCTAAGTCTCTTCTTCTCACAACGGTATAAGATTTCTATCTACTTTGTGCCATCTTAAACATCTCTTTAATGACCTTAACCATCTCATTGATTGATTGACAAGGTCAAGCATTATCAATTGAAACGCCCCTCATGTTCTTCGGAATGCCCCATAATCGTAATTTTCATATATCTCAAAATTCGTGCGTGATTTCAAAAATCCAAGTTTATATTCTTTATCAGGGGACAAAATTGAGTGAGAAATGGGTATAACTTGGATTTTAGAAATTCTGTAGCGAAAATACTTTCTGATAATTTTATGAATTCCAGTGTTGTCCGCGCCTAGGCCACAATGCGCCTGGGGCACGGACTAGTCTAAGTTGCCCTGTGCACCTGAGGTGTGGACAAATGTAAAATTTCCCCCAATTTTCTTATTTCATCCAAGGGCATTGGAGTAATAGCCCAATGCCCATTTAAATGTCAAACCTTCCATACTTGGCCATTTTTCAACACTATAATTTACAAAACCCTCTCTAAAACCTCTTAAAGACTTTATCAAATCTCTCATTCAAATTGAAGGATATCAAGCTCAATTTTTGAACTCAAGAACCCATCTCAAGCTTCAAGTTTTCCTTAACTCAATTCCAAGAAAATAAGTTTCGGGCATGTAGGTCATCATCTATGGGTCCTTTCACCCAAGGCGTCCAACCTTCACTTTTATGAAAATTACATGATTTCAAGTTGTATTACTTATGGGTATCTTTTATTATGAAATACAAAACATAAATTATGGTGGAATTTTATCAAGTTGTTTATTGATTATGCATAATACCTATTTTACGCTGATTCCATGAGTTGATTTATATCTATTGAGATTATATATAATTTGAGCTATCAAAACTATGAACTATGATGATTTTATAGATGGATTTCATGATATCAAAATTAGGGGTTTTATAAAATGTTGGGGGGTTGATTTTGAATTGATTTGACTCTTCTTATTATACTCTTGAGTTGCGTGATTTTGTACAAGTATCATGAATCCACCATGTGTTTGATGAAATTACATGACAAAAATTCTCAAGTTGTTGATGAACTATTACATAATTTACTAGTCAAGTGATTTCATGATGATTAAGGTCTTTCAAGAATGCATTGATTTCATGAAAAGTATCCATGATTTTACAAGTAACAAGTTGAGCCCTTTTCAAGGTTTTAACTTCTTGTGAGCCATTCATGATAAGAAAAGGGTTCATATATGAATACTACTTACTCTCATGTTCGAGTTAGGCTCACTATTAGAGGTCAAGCATGTGAATGAGCTACTCATGTCATGTTATCATGTCTCTTACGAGTTATTCATTTTATGATCAAAGTATGATTATTTCAAATGTTCCTTGGGATTAGACTTAGCACCGATTGAGTCTTAAGATGGGGGCTCGACTCAAGAGGTCCTTATATAAAGTCTTTAGTCCCTAAATTATATGCCACCAGAGGATTATATATTTTACTCTTGTGATATAGTGGATCCATCTAGTTCATTGTATCATATTTGTTTTACCATGGCAAGTAGACCACACTTCGCCAAGGGTATCGTGCCCAGTCACTCGCTCGGGGGTGTCATGCCCAGCCACTTATACTGAGATGGTGTCATGCCTTGGATTCCAAGTAGTAGTTGCTTGATCTATGTCAGTCATGGTCTCCTCCCATATATGTATGTTATTATGTGAAAGTTGAATATTTTAAGTGCAAGTTTTATTCCAAGTATTGGTCATACATATCATATTGAGATTGTATTCATTGACTATTGAATATGTATTCTGAATATATTTGCTTATGTTGTTGCTGCATTGCACCCCGCATACTTAGAATATTCAAATGTACTAACACATACTCTATGCCTACATAATATCACGTTTAAGAACCGGAGGTCCTTTCGATCATCTTCCACCACATGGCTAGTTTGGTTCTTGAAGAAAGCTTTTGGTGAGTCCTCAACTCTGAGGATAACATCTATATTATTCTTGTTATGTTAAGATTTTTTTCCCTTTGTTTCAAATACTTGTTACTATGAGGGTGAACCAAGGATTGTCTTGGCTCCAACTAGATTCTTTAGTAGAGGTGTTATTAGATACAATGTTTGTATATGCTTATGAGCTTGACTCTCTTTTTATTCCTATGTTTATGTAATACTTCCCTTAGTCCCTCCTCCCTTTTTATAATTGACTCTTATTATTGATTATTTTCATTTCCACAACCATGGATATGTACATGATATGCTAAGAGGCATGTTTTTGTGGTCTTCGGACTTCTCATTCACTGTGTCACGTCTTGATCCTAGGCTTGGGTCATGACAAGCTTGGCATTAGAGCACTATGTTGTTAATGGTCCTTAAAAATCCAAAACACTGCCTCGACTAGAATCTTATTCATTGTTGTGAAGCACACCACAACTATGAATAGGAGGCTATAAGGCATTTTAGAAAATGTTTCACTTCTTGATGATCCATGTCGTGCTGTAGAGCAAGGTCCTCTAAGGCTTATTTCTGAATTTTAACTGTTTTGTTGCAGAAAATATCTCAAGCTACTCAGGGAGGTGGATAAGATGGTGACCATCTCTCGCTTGAGGATCAACTTCCAAACAATGACATATAAATTACAGAGATTTGCAATACTCTATAGCTATTGGCAAAGGTTGTAACCACTTACCTCAACCAATCATTGGGTGCCCTTGAGACCTCAGGTGATAAGAGAAGGAGGGAAAGGATAAGAGAGCCAAAGTTGAGGGTTCATCTTGCTAATAGAGTGCAAGTTGAGGATACTCCATCTTCTACTAGTGTACTAGTGCCCAAGTACAAAAAGGAAAGAATCCATTTCGTCATTTGTCAAGGGTGTGGCAAGAAGCATCAAGGGAAGTGTTTGGCGGGCACCAAGGGTTATTTCAAGTGTGGCGGTGTTGGACATATGATGAGAGATTGCCCAATGGCCTCAAAGGAAGGGAAAAATGGGGCTTAATTTGAAGGTAGGCTTCCATATGCTAAGCACAATGTGAATGGTAGAGTGAACCATCCTAAGTGCCCAAAATGTGGGAGAAATCATAGTGGCACATGTTGTAGGAACACGGACGCATGCTTTTGGTGTGGAAAGATGGGTCACATTATTTTCGATTGTCAATATGCTTCATTGAAAGGTAAAGATGATCATCTTCTAGGACTTGGCGTACATGGGACTCAAAGGGCGCAAGGTGATGCCAAGGGTGGTAGTGCTACTAGTCCCAAATATCAAGGCAAAGTTGTTGGTGTTCAAGCTATTCCTACGTGCCATAAATGGGGAAGGTACCATCCAGGAATTTGTTTGGCTGGTTCAAGTGCATTTTTCAAATGTGGTGCAAAGCATTATAACTCGAGACATTCTCCATGGGTTACTAAGAATTATGAGGATAGACCTCAACGTTCTCAACCATACCTCTCTAGGGGTCACTAACCTTAGAATTTCGCTTTATTGGTATGTTAAAAGTTTTTATTATGATATGTGCGCATTGATAGATCAGGGTGCCACTCATTCTTTCATTACTCCTTTGGTTGCTAATAAGCTTCATGTAAGCCCTTATAGGTGTCTACCCCAGTTGGTGAGTCCTTTGTTGTTAAAAGAGTCTAAAGGAATTGTCTTGCCACACCAAAAGCATTTAGGGAATGAATATCATGTTTGAGTGGTTATGAATATCATGCTTCCATTGATTATAGGACTTATAAAGTAAGATTCCAATTCCCTAACGAGCTCATTCTTAGGTGGGGAAGTTGTAAAGTGGTAGTTAAGGGTACATTCATTTCTTGTCTTAAGGACCAAAAAAAAATTTGATTTCTAAGGGTTGCATTTACGATCTTATGAGGGTTAGGGATATGGAGTCCAATGTTCTTCCTGTTGAGTCAGTTTTGGTGGTCAATGAGTTTTATGTCTTTCTCGATGAGCTTCCCAGTGTTTCTCCCGAAAGGGAAATAGACTTTGGTATAGACCTCCCCGCTACACAGCCCATTTTTATTCCCCCTTACCGTATGGCCCCAGTGGAGTTGAAGGATCAATCAAGAGATTTGTTGGATAAGGGTTTTGTAAGGTCTAGCAACTCAACTTTGGGTGCACTGGTGTTGTTTGTAAAGAAAAAAGATGGTTCTCCTAGATTGTGCATCGATTACCGGCAAATCAATAGGGTTACCATTAAGAACAAGTATCCTCTACTAAGGATAGTTGACCTTTTTGGTCAGCTACAGGGGCTAGTCACTTTTCTAAGATTGATCTTCGATCCGTGTACCAGAAAGTGAGGATGAGAGAGTATGATATTCCCAAGATGGCTTTTCGAACTAGGTCTGGGCACTTTTAATTTGTAGTGATGTATTTTGTGTTGACTAATGCACCGACTATATTTATGGATCTCGTGAATAGGGTCTTTAAACCCTACCTTGATATGTTTGTGGTGGTCTTTCTTGCTGATATATTGATTTAAAGCTAGAGTGAAGAGGAACTTGTGAATCATTTAAGAGTGGTATTGCAAATCTTGAGGGATGAGAGGTTGTTTGCTAAATACAAGAAGTGTGAATTTTGGTTGAAAGAGGTTGCATTTCTTGAGCATATGGTGTCGGTTGATGGCAAAGAAGGTGGTTAGAGTTCCTTAAGGATTATGAAATGAGTATGCACTATCACCCCAACAAATTTAATACTGTAGCCGATGCTCTACGTAGAATGTCCATGGGTAGCCTAGCTCATATTAATGTTGGTGGCAAGGAGGTGGCTACAGAAGTTCACTGGTTATCTAGGTTGAGGATTAGGTTGAATGCAGTCGAAAATGGTGGTGTAGTAGTTGTTGATGGTTCCAAATAATCTTTTATTGAGTAAGTCAAGTCAAGACAAGACCTTGACCCTACCTTGCTATGGTTAAAGGCTTTGGTCAAGAATGGTAAAGTGGAGGTTTTCTCCCAAGGGGGGGATGGTATTCTTAGGTACCAAGGTAGGCAATGTATCCTAATATTGATGACTTGAGGGAGTTGATTTTGAAAGAGTCCCATAATTCATCCTATTCTATTAACCCCGATTCATCAAAAATGTATAGAGACTTGAGAGAGGTATATCGGTGGGGTGGTATGAAGAGAAATATTGCCAAGTTTGTAGCCGGTTGTCACAATTGCCAACAAGGGAAAGACGAACATCAAAGGCCGGGTTACCTAGCCTAACACATAGAAATTCATACTTGGAAGTGGGATGATAAAGTTAGCTCACTTTCTATTGATTAAGACAACTTATGGTATCGAAGATTATGCCAAGTTATATATTTATGAGTTGGTTAGATTGCATAGAGTACCATTGTCTGTCATTTTGGATCGTGGTGCTCAATTCACTTCTCACGTTTGGAGATCCTCACAAAAGTGTCTGGGTACCAAGGTTAAGCTTAGCATGACTTTTTATCCTCAAATGTATATCCAAGCCAAAAGGACTATTCAAACTCTTGACGATATGCTTAGGGCTTGTGTTTTAGAGTTTAAAGGTAGTTGAGATGAAGATCTTCCACTTATGGAGTTTGCTTACAACAATAGCTACCACTTAAGTGTTGGCATGGCTCCATTTGAAGCTCTATATTTTAGGCATAGTAGATCCCAGGTTAGGTGGTTTGATGTGCAGCAGATGTCTTTATGAGGCCCAGATTTGGTTATAGAAGCTTTGGAGAAGGTTAGGTTGATAAGGGAGAGGTTGAAGACGACCCAAAGTAGACAAAAGTCCTACTCTGATGTGAGAAGAAAAGATCTTGAGTTTAAGGTTGGTGATTGGATTTACTTGAAATTCTTACCTATGAAGGGTATGCTCCAATTTAGCAAGAATGGGAAATTGAGTCCAAGGTTTGTGGGACCTTGTAGAATTTTGAGGAAAGTTTGTAAGCTTGCATAGGAATTGGAGTTGCCTATGGAAATGAATATGGTTCATCCGGTATTCCATGTGTCTATGTTTAGAAGACGTATTGGTGACCCAAGTGCTATAGTGCCCTTATATGTTGTGGGTGTTGTGGAAGATAATTTGACCTATGAGGAGGTCTCGGTGGAGATATTGGATGGACAAGTGAAAAGGTTGGGGACAAAGATGTATCATTTGTCAAGGTCCTTTAGAGGAATCAACAAGTTAAAAGTGCCATATGGAAAGCCGAAGTGGACATGAAAAAGTGATATCCATATCTCTTCCACTCTTATCAATCCAAAGGTAATAAATCAAGTCCTATTCATGATTTCAATCTTAGGTTTCAACTCTGATGTCATTTTTGCATGCATTCATGTTCATGGTAACAAGTTTATAATGACTTTTTACATTCATGTTGGAACATTTTGAGTATTATGTTTAAGTGCATTTGCTGCAAACATGTCAGGCTGAAAGTTTCATAATTACTTCTCTTACTTATGTTTTTTTGACATTCGGAGATGAATGTTCCCAAGGGGGAGAGTTGAAACACCCCTCATGTGCTTCAAAATACCCCATAATTGTAATTTCCATATATCTCAAAATTCATGCGTGATTTCAAAAATCTGAGTTCATGTTCTTGATTAGAGGAAAAATTGAGTGGAAAATAGGTATAACCCAAATATTAGAAAACCCATAGCAAAAAATAAATTTTGCTAATCTTACGAATTATAGTGGCTGTCTGTGCCCAGGCAGCAATGGGCCTTGGGCGCGGACTAGTGTAAGTTTGCCTGCACGTCTAGTTTGCGTTGCGCCTACGGTGCAGACGGGTGTAAAATTATCCCAATTTTCTTATTTCTTCCAAAGGCATTGGAGTAATAACCCAATGTCTATTTAATCGTGAAACCTTTCATACTTAGTCATTTTTCAACTCTATAATTCACAAAACCCTCTCTAAAACCTCTCCAAGACTTTGTCAAATCTCTCATTCAAATTCAAGAATTTCAAGGTCAATTTTGGAACTTAAGAACCCATCTCAACCTTCAAGTTTCACTCAACTCAATTTCAAGAAAATCCAAGTTTGAGGTATGTGGGTCTTCATCCGTAGGTCTTTTCACCTATAGGGCCCAACCTTTTCTTTTATGAAAATTGCATAATTTCAAGTTGTATAACTTATTAGTATCTTTTATTATGAAATATGATCATAAACTATGTTGGGTTTTATCAAGTGTTGATTGATTACACATGAATATCTATTTTAAGCTTATTCTATGAGTTGATTTATATCTATTGAGATTATGCATAATTTGAGCTATGAAAACTATGAACTATGATAAATTTTGATATGGATTTCATGATAGCCATAATAGGGGTTTTATTACAATGTCGGTGGGTTGATTTTGAATTGATTTCACTCCTCTTATTATACTCTTAATTTGCATGATTTTGAACAGGTATCATAAACCCACCATGCGTTTGGTGAAATTACATGACAAGAATTCTCACATTGTTGATGAAACTATTACATGAATTACAAGTTAAGTGACTTCATGATGATAAAGGTCTTTCAAGCATATATAAATTTCATGAAAAGTATCCATGATTTTATAAGTAACAAGTTGAGCCCTATTTCATGGTTTTAACCTCTTGTGAACCATTCATGTCAAGGGATGGGTTCATGTATGAATACTATTTACTCTCATGTTAAAGTTAGGCTCACTAGTAGAGGTCAAGCATATGATTGAGCTACTAATGTCATGTTATCATGTCTCTTACAAGTTTTTAATATTTTGATTAAAGTATGATTATTTCAAGTAATCCGTGGAATTAGACTTAGCACAAATTGAGGCTTAAGACTGGGGCTCGACTCAAGGCGTCCACATATAAAGTCTTTAGTCTCTAGACTATGTATCACCATAGAATTATATATTTTACCCTTGTTATACTAGTGGATCTATCTAGTTCATATTATCATATTCGGTTTACCATGGGAAGTAGACCACACTTCACCTAGGGGTGTCATGCTTGGTCACTTACTAGGGGGTGTCATGCCTAGCCAATTGTACCGAGGGTGTGTCATGCCTTGGATTTGAGGTTATAGATGCTTGGTCTTGTAACACCCCACATTTTTACATGAATGAATTCTATGTAAATGAATCATGTTATGGTTTGGTCAAATTAGCGTCAATTCTTGAAAGTGCTTGAATCTCATGTTAA
>JAOTQR010007763.1:0-18430 GCA_025774065.1 Solanum ossicruentum
TCTGCGTACGATCTACCCTCCCCAGACCCCACTTGTGGGATATTACTGGGTATGTTGTTGTTGTTGTTGTTGTTGTTCCAAAGCACATAAGGGGTGTTTCAGTATCTCCCCCTTGGGAACATTCATCCTCGAATGTCACTGAAACATGCATAAAAGAAGTCATTATGAATATTTTAGTTGATATGAATGCAACGAATGCAATTAAAACATGGTTTCAAATATTCTCAACATGAATGTCAAAATCACCATAAACTTGTTACATAAACATGAATGCATGCAAAATGACATGAGGACTGAAACTTATGACTTGAAATCATAAATGAGACTCAATGTATTTCGTTCGCCTTGAGTAGAGTGGAAGAGATATGGATATCACTTTTTCATATCCACCTCAACTTCCCATGTGGCACCTTAAACTTGTTGATTCCTCCAAAGGACCTTGACAGATGCTACCTCTTTGTTTCTCAACCTTTTTACTTGTCTATCAAATATTTCCACCGGGACCTCCTCATAGGTCAAATTATCTTCCACAACACCCACAACCTCTAAGGGCACTATAGCACTTGGGTCACACACACACTTTCTCAACATAGACACATGGAGAAATGATGAACTATATTCATCTTCATAGGTAACTCCAATTCATAACCACCTTACCAAGCCTCCTCAAAATTCTATAAGGTCCTACACCTTGGGCTCAATTTCCCTTTCTTGCAAAACTGGACAACACCATTCTTGGGTGAGACTTTCAAGTAAACCCAATCATTAACATTAAACACAAGATCTCTTCCCCTGACATCATAGTAGGACTTTGTCTACTTTGGGCCGTCTCAACGTCTCCTTTATCAACCTCACCTTTTCCAAGGCTTCCAAAACCAAAGTCGAACCTAGCAAGGTCGTCTCCCCATATCAAACCACCCAACTATGGATCTACAATGCCTACATATAAAGCTTTAAAGTCACCCATGCCAATACTAGAGTGGCAGTTATTGTTGTAAGCTAACTAAATAAGTGAAAGATGTTTATCCCAACTACCCTTAAACTCCAAAACACAAGCTCTAAGTATATCCTCAAGTTTTTAGATAGTTCTTTCAGCTTGACCATCCGTTAGAGGATGAAAAATTGTGCTGATTGACCTTGGTACCAAGACCCATTTGGAAGGACCACCAAAAATAAGAAGTGAATTGAACACCACAATCCGAACTGATAGACAAGGGTACCCCATGAAATCTAACCAACTTATGATTATACAACTTGGCATAATCCTTTGCACCATAGGTGGTTTTGACCGGTAGAAAGTGAGCTGACTTTGTCATCCTATCAACTATAACCCAAACAGATTCAAATTGTTTGCTAGTCTTAGGCAAGCCAACCACAAAATCCATGTTGACTTCTTCCCACTTCCAAGTAGGAATTTTTATATCTTGGTCTAGGCCACCCAGCCTTTGATGTTCATTTTTCACTTGTTGCCAATTGTGACAACCGGATACGAAGTTGGCAATATCACTTCTCATACCACCCCACTAATACACCTCCCTCAAGTCTCTATACATCTTTGTGGAACCGGGGTGTATAGAATAAGATGAATTATGGGCCTCCTTCTAAGTCAACTCTTTCAAGTCATCAACATTAGGCACATATAACCTACCTTGGTACCTAAAGGCACCATCTTCCCCTTGGGACAAAACCTCTACTTTACCATCCTTCACCCAAGCCTTCAATTCTAGCAAGGCAGGGTCAAGGTCTTGCTTTGACTTGACTTCCTCAATCATAGAAGATTTGGAACCATCAGCAACAAAGACCCAACTATTTTCAACTTCATTCATTCTAATCCCCAACCTAGCCAACTGGTAAACATCTCTAGCCACCTCCTTGTTACAACATCAATATGAGCTAGGCTACCCTTGGACGCTCTACTTAGAGCATCGTCACAACATTAGTTTTGCCCGGATGATAATATAAACTCATGTCAAATCTTTAAGGAGTTCTAACCATCTTTTTTGTCTCAAGTTAAGATCTTTTTATGTGAACACATATTGGAGACTCTTGTGATCGGTAAACACATCAACATGAACCCCATACAAATAGTGATGCCAAATCTTCAAAGCAAACACCATGGCCGCCAATTCAAGATCATGGGTGGGATAATTTTACTCATGCACCTTAAGTTGCCTAGAAGTTATGCTATCACCTTGCCATTTTGCATCAAAACACACCCCAAACAAATTCTTGAGGCATCACAATAAAATACAAACCCTTCTAACTCTTTCGGTACAGTCAAGATAGGAGCAGAGATAAGCTTGTATTTCAAAGTTTAAAAACTCTTTTCACATTCATCGGTCCAAAAAAATTTAACCTACTTTTGGGTTAACTTTGTCATAGGGAAGCTATAGAAGAGAAACCATTCACAAACCTCCGGTAGTAACTCATAAAATCGAAGAAACTCATAATATCCATCGGTGTAAAGGGCTTAGGCCAATTCCTTATCACCTCCATCTTCTTAGGGTCTACTTTAATGCCAATGACCCGACATTACATGCCCTAGGAATGTAACCTCTTTCAACCAAAATTTACACTTTTCATATATAGTAAACAACCTCTCATTTCTCAAAATTTTAAAGACCACCCTCAAATGATTCACATGATCATCTTCATTCTGGGAATAAATCAATATATCATTAATAAAATCCACTACAAACATGTCAAGGTAGGATTTAAAGACCCTATTCATGAGATCCATAAATATAGCCGGTGCATTTGTCAAGCCAAAAGACATTACCAAAAACTCAAAGGGCCCATACATAGTAGTTGTCTTGGGAATGTCACTCTCTCTCTCTCTCTCTCTCTCTCACTTGGTGGTTCCAGACCGAAGATCAATCTTAGAGAAGAGACTAGCCCCTTGTAGTTGATAAAAAAAAAGTCATCAATCCTTGGTAGAGGGTACTTATTCTGTATAGTAACCTTATTAAGTTGCCTGTAATCAATGCACATTCTAAGGGAACCGTACTTTTTTTCTTTACAAACAACATCGGTGCACCCCAAGGTGACTTACTAGGCTGTATGAAACCCTTCTCCAATAAATCCTTCAATTGATCCTTCAACTTAACTGAGGCATACGGTGTGGGGAAATGAAAATGGTTGTGTATTGGGAAGGAGGTCTATACCAAAGTCTATTTCCCTTTCACGAGGAATATCGAGAAGCTCATCAGGAAAGACATCAAGAAACTCATTGACCACCAAAACCGACTAAATAGGAAGGACTTTAGACTCAACATCCCTAACCCTTATAAGATGGTAAATGCAACCCTTAAAAATCAGTTTTTGAGCTATAAGATAAGAAATGAATCTACCCTTGACCAACACATTATAACTTTCCCACTAAAGAATGGGTTCATAAGGGAACTAGAATCTAACTTTACTGGTTCTACAATCAATGGAAGTATGATATCATGTAATCAATCCATCCCTAGAAATGTATCAAAATTTACCATGTCAAGTTCAACAAAATCACAAGACAAGACTTTATGCATTAAAGACACAAGCAATCCTTATAGACTCTTTTAACAATAATGGACTCACCAATAGGGGCAGACACTTCATAGGGTTCACACATTAACTTGCGACATATATAAAGCTTATTGGCAACAAAAAGGAGCAACAAAAGAAAGAGTGGCACCCGAATCTAATAAAGCATACACATCATAATCAAAAACCTTTAGCATATTGGTGAAGCATCATGCTACGTCTAGCGACCGTTAGAGGGGTATGGTTGAGATTATCGATGGCCATCCTCATAATATTTAGTAATCTATTGACAATGCCTCAACTTATGATCGTTTGCGCCACACCCAAAACAAGCACTCAAATCAGCCAAACAATCCCCCAAATGGTACCGTTTACATATACTCATAATTGTTTTTATAATTATTATTAATAATGAAAATTGAGAGGGACTTTTGGATTGAAAAAATCCATCCTTCCATACTTGTGCTACATAAGAGAAGCTTCAACACCAACACCTTTGCCCTTCCTTTGAACATTTGGACAATCAAAAATCTTGTAGCTCATCTTTCCACACCCATAGTAAGCATTCAGATACCTCAAGCACCTTCCATTCCTTCCACATTTTGGGCACCTTGGAAAACTTACCCCACCATTCCCACCTTCAAATTGAACTCTTCTTCTTCCTTCAGTGGAGGTCACAGGACAATCTCTCATCTTATGCCCAATAATGCCACACTTGAAACAACATTTGTTGCTACCCAAACACCTCTCTTGATGCTTCTTGTCATACCTTTGACAAGTTGCAAAAGGGATCCATTTCTTTTTGTACTTGGAAATTGGTAGACTAGTAGAAGATAAGGCATCATTAACTCGAGCCCTCTTAGCCTTCCTCTCCCTCCTCTTGTCCCTTGAAGTTTCAGGGGCACCCACTTATTGCTTGAGTTGAGCAGTTACAACCTTGGTAAATAGCCATGGAGCACTGCGAATCTCCGTATTCAATATGTCACTATTGTGAAGTTGACCCTGAAGTGAGAGATCGTTATCATCCTTTGCACCATTTTGAATATCTTGAGACATATTCTGAAATATAATAGTTAGGAATCAGTAATAAGCCTTAGATGACTTATCTCTACCGCACAACATAGACCATGAAGAAGTGAAACATTTCCTAAAATGCCTCATAGCCTCCCATTCATAGTTGTGGCGCACTTCACAACCATGAATAAGACTCTACTTGATGTGGTGTGTTGAAATTCTGAGGATCATTAACAACCTAGTGCTCTGATACCAAGCTTGTCACGACCCAAGCCTAAGGCTTAGACGTGATATGGCGAATGAGAAAATTGATGACAATTCAAACAAGCCTCATGAGTGTAACATGTAGACATCGTTGGTTGCAAAATTAAAGAATTATCAACCAGGGTCAAGTATAAAACGGGAAGCAGGACTAAGGGAAATCTCTCATAAACATAGAAATATAAGAAGAGTCAAGCTTGAAAGCATATACAGACTTAGTGTCCAACAACACTTCTACTTTAGAATAGAGCGGGAGCCAAGATACTTCCCGAGCTCACCCTCATGATAAAAACAATCTAACATAAGGAACAAGTCTCATCATAGAATGAAATAAAGTTGATATTGTACTTGGAATGGAGCACTCACCAAAAGCTTTCTTGGAGAATCGAACTAGCCACGTGGAGGAGGATGATCAAAAGGAACTCCAGTCCCTACATGGTAACATCATGTAGGCATAGACAATGTATTAGTATGTTTGAATGTACTATGTATGTGGAGTGCAATGCAACAAAGACATAAGCCAATATATTCAAAATGCATAATCATAAACAATGGATATATAATCTCAATATGACATGCATGATCAATGCTTGTAATTAAACATGCTTGTAAGATATTCAAGTTGCATAATATATCATACATATGTGGGAAGAGATCTCAACCGTCATAGACCAAGCAGCTACAACTTGGACTCTAAGGCATGACACCCCCTCGGTTAAGGTGATCGAGCATGACACCAGCGTCGAAGTGTAGTCTATTGCCAAGGTAAACCAAACATGATAACATGAACTAGATGGATCTACTATTAGAGCGAGGGCATAATATATAATCCTATGGTGGCACATAGTTTGGAGACTAAAGACATTATATAAGGTATCCTTGAGTTGAGCCCCTATCTTAAGCCTCAATCGATGCTAAGTCAAATCCCATAGAATACTTGAAATAATCACACTTCAATCATAACATGAATAACTTGTAAGAGACATGATAACATGACTTGAGTAGCTCAACTGGTTAGCCTAACTTGAACATGAGAGTAGATAATAATCATACATGATCCCTTGCTCTAACATGAATGGCTCACAAGAGGTAAAAATCTTAAAATAGGGCTCAACTTGATACTTGTAAATCATATATACTTTTCATGAATTCAATACATGCTTGAAATCCCTTAATCATCATGAAGTCACTTGAATTGTAAATCAAGCAACAATTCATCAATAACTTGAGAATTCTTGTCATGTAATTTTATCAAATACATGGTGGGTTCATGATACTTGTTCAAAATCATGCACTTCAAGAGTAAAACAAGATGAGTAAACTCCATCCAAATTAGCCCACCAATATTGTGGTAAAACCCTCATTTAGGGTATCTCGAAATCCATCACAAAAGTTCATAATAGCTCATAGTTTTGTAGCTCAAATCATGCATCCTCTCAATAGGCAAAATCGATTCATGGAATAAGCTTTAAATAGATATTCATGCATAATCAACAAATACATATTAAAACCCCAACATAATTATGTTCAAATTTCATAATAAGAGATACCCATAGGTAATACAACTTGAAATCATTCAATTTTCACAAAAAGAGAAGGTTGGGCTCCATGGGTGAAAGGACCCATGGATGAAGGCCCACATGCCTTGAACATTGAATTTCTTAAGATGAACTTGAAGGAAACTTGAATCTTGAGATGGGTTCTTGAGTTCCAAAATTTATCTTGAAACCCTTGAAGTTGAATGAGATATTTGATAAAGTCTTAGAGAGGTTTTAGAGAGGGTTTTGTGAGTTACAGAATTGAAAAATGGCTAAGTATGGAAGATTTCATGTTTAAATGAGCATGGGGCTATTACCCTAATGCCCTTGGATGAAATAAGAAATTGGGGAAAATTTTACACTAATCCGCACCCCAGGCACAATGCGGACCATATGTGGAGACAAAATTACATAGTGGCATGCCCTAAGAGCGTCATGATCTGGGTGCAGACAGCCACTAGAAATTAGAAATTAGCAAATATTAGTTTTCGTTACAAGTCTTCTAAAATCCATATTATACCTATTTCCCACTCAATTTTGTCCCCTGATCTAATAAATGTTCTTTGTTGCATTCAGACGATGTCCTAAAGAAGAGTTCCTCAGCCTAGGGAGGTCCCTGTTAATGAGGATCAGGTCCCTCAAGATCCAATGAGAGAGCCAATTACTAATGCTAAGTTCCTGATCATGATTGCTATGATGGCTTGGGCAATGGCTGCCCAGGTTGGATAGGTTGTTGCCCCTCCTCAGGAGCCCAACCTAGCTGTTAGAGTAAGGAACTTTTTCAAAACAAACCCTTCTGAATTCTATGGTTCGAACATTAATGAGAATGCCTAAAAGTTCATAGATGAACCATTATGGAGGTGTCTTCTGAAGAGAAAGCTGAATTGACTGCATATCAGTTTAAAGGGGTGACCCAAGTATGGTTTAATTGATGGGTGACTGAAAGAGTGGTTGAGGGTTGACTTGGTTGGCAAAAGTTCAAATCTGCTGTCACGACCCAAGCCTAGGGCCTAGATGTGACGCGGTGAATTAGAAGTCCTAAGACAATCCAAACAAGCCTATTGATCATAACATATATACATCCTTGGTTGCGGAAGTGAGATAAATATAAACAATTCGAATATAAAAAGGGAATCGGGACTAAGGAAAAATCCTTCAAAAACATAGAAACATCAGACAAGTCAAGCTCGATAGCATGAGTACATAATATCCAACAACACCTCTATATTCAGAATAGAGCGGGAGCTAAGACACTCCCTAGGCCCATCCTCATAGTAATAAGTATTCACCATTGAGAAAGAGCCTCTACATAGCATAAAATAAGTGGATATTGTCCTCGAAATTGAGGACTCACCAAATCTTACTTCAAAGTACCAAACTAGCCACGAGGAGGAGGATGATGATCAAATGGAACTTTGATCCCTACATGGAGATATCATGTAGGCATAAAGTATACGTTAGTATGTTTGAATGTACTAAGTATGCCAGGTGCAATGCAAAAAAGATATGCGCCAATATAATCGAAATGCATAAGATATAGAAAATAGATACAATCTCAATATGTTATGTCTTATCAATGAAGTAAACATGCTTGTAAAACATTTGACTTGCATAAGAAATATATAGTACATGCATGTGGGAGGAGACCGTAATCGACATAGACCAAGTAGCTACAACTTAGAATCCAAGGCATAACAGCCCCTCAGATAGGCGGACGAGCATGACATCCCCCGGCTAGATGAACGGACATGACACCCCCCCCCCCCAGCTAGGTGTGGTCTACTTGCCAAGATAACCTAAACATGATAAACATGATAAAGGGCACTAGATGGATCCATTAGTATAGCAAGGGTATAATAAATCATCTTATGGTGGCACATACTTAGAGATAAAAGACTTTATATAAGGACCCCTTGAGTCGAGCCTCCATCTTAAGCCTCAATTGGTGCTAAATCGACTCCCACAGAATACTTAAAATAACCATATCTTGTATAACTTGTCAGAAACATGGAAACATCACATGACTAGTTCTTGGAACATGGTTGACCTCTATTTGTGAGCCTAACTTGAACATGAGAGCAAATAATCATACATGATCGCTTGTTTTAACATGAATAGCTCACAAGAGGTGAAAATCTTGAAATAGGGCTTAACTTGTAACTTGTAAAATCATAGTTGTTTTCATGAATCTAATACATGTTTCAAACCCACAATCATTTGGAAATCATTTGACATGTAAATGCTTGCATGTTACACCCTATAACTCTATGCTCTTATGCATCCATGTTTCAAGACTCATTTGGTTAGGCTGGGGGTGTATTAGGTTTATGGGAGACTTCTAGCACCTAAATAAGTTCAAGACTTCCCTAAGAGTTTAGTCTTGGGTGATGGTTCATCCAAGGGTGAACTTTAAATAGGCATAACTTTTAGGACATTTAGAACTGGGTGGTGGACCACAACATGTCTAATGAAATCCCTTTGAGTTATCTTTCCAATGAACTTGGTTTCACCTCATTCTGAGGTCAGATGAGGGAGTTATGATCGTTTTTGCAAGACCCTCCAGTGCAGTGATGTCACACGGGCACCTATACCGGCAGTAGTGTCTTGTACGGGTCGTGTTAGGTGCCTTGAGTTGGAAAAGGCCATATTTGGCCTAAGGCATAGGGCATGACCAGTGGAACAGGCCATGTGGCTTACCACTAGCCGTGTGGCTAGTCGTGGGGTGAATACAAGAGAGGATAGTGGGCATTGTGGGAGTTTTCTTGCTAAGTGTTGTGCCACGCCCTCTCACTACGACCCGTGTCCCTTGGCATGGAGCTTGTGCAATATTTTCCTACACCAAGTATGGTGCCACAAGCCTCCACACAAGCCATGAGGCTCCATATGACCCGTGGAGGCCTCTGTGGTCATGACGAGACATCTTCTTTTTCCAATCGATTCCAACTTCAATTTTTGGACTAAGTATCTTGTCACGAGCACTCCACACGACCCGTGTGCTACATGACCCATGGGGACTTAAGGGGGGCAATACTTTGCCCATTTTTCCATCCGTTCACTAATGGCACTTATGTAAATTCTAATTATTTTAATGACCTTTTTTGGCTTTTTAGGCTATCTTAACCTTTCTAAAGGACCTAAACAAGGTTCCAAAGGATCAAACTCATAAATCTCATCTCAAATACACTCTGAATTCTCTCAAAAGCCTCCATCAAGCCCCAATTAAATTTCATGGAAACCCAAGAACAAGATTGGATTCCAAGATCACTTCCAAGCCTCCATTCTTCCCAATCTCAATTCCAAGCAACTCTAGACCTAAGGTATGTGGGTTTCATTCATGAGTTCCCTTCACCCATGAAGCCCAAGCTTCATTTTTTCTCAAATTGAATGATTTAAAGTTGGGTTTACAAATGGATTTACTAGTATGAACATGTTTATAAACCATGTTAAAATTATGTAAAGTTCTGACTATTTTGCTATGTTGTGAGCTATATATCTTGGGTCTATTGTAAGTTTTGATGAAGGGTTTTAATATACATTACTTGGAGGTGTTTCAAGGTATTGATTTATGGTTTTACATTATATTTTCTAGCATGATGTCACTCTGGAATTGCATGGTTTTACTCTGGTACTACACACCCGCCAACTGTTTGATAAAATGTCCGATTATGGTTTCTTGAGGAATTAAAGGTCCAAAGCTTGTCTTATGTTATGAATGATTTATGATGATGAAATAAGAGTATGTACATGATATTATGATGATGATAAATGCAAAGTATGTATATGAATCTCTATATAGTGTTGGATTGACCATAGGCAATTGAGGGGTATTCCTCAATCACCATGGGAGGTAGGGTGTGATCATCCTCTAACTATCAAGGGGTTTGTACCTTGGTAACGTATCAAGGGGTTTGTACCTTGGTAACCTATCAAGGGGTTTGTACCTTGGTAGCCTATCAAGGGGTTTGTACCTTGGTAACCTATCAAGGGGTTTGTACCTTGGCACCAGGGTGATGGAGTGGCATCATCACTAACCTATCAAGGGGTTTGTACCTTGGTAACCTATCAAGGGGCTTGTACCTTGGCACCAGGGTGATGGAGCGGCATCATTACTAACCTATCAATGGGTTTGTACCTTGGCAACCTATCAAGGGGTTTGTACCTTGGCACCTAAGCGATGGGGCGGCATCATCACCAACTTACCAAGGGGTTTGTACTTTAGAAATCTAGCTTGGTCTTTTCTACACATATGCTATCCTATATAAGCATAAGTAACTTAAGCATGTTTTTTACTTAAGCATTGATCATACATGCAATATTGTTATATTATGCCTATTGCCTATTGTTATGCATCTTGATTATGATGCCTATCTCTTGTACCATTGCATCTTACATACTTAGTACATTCAAATGTACTAATGCATACACTTGCCTAATGATATCTCCATGTAGGAACTGGAATCCCTCTTGAGTATCCTCCTCCATGTGGCTAGTACGACCTTCTCAAGGTAGTTGGTCAGTCCTCCATTCCGGGGACCTAGTTTTGAGCTCTTGCAATGTATAAGACATTATTGTCCTTGATGTATTGATCTTGTTCACTATGAGGGTGAGCTCGGTTATATGTCTTGACATTTGCTCTTATCTATGTAGTAGATGTGTCATTGGACAAAGCTATGTATTTATGCTTTGAGTTGATCCTATTATCTCTTGATCCTATGCTATGACAAGTTCTCCCTTAGCCCCTTTGCCCCTATTTCCATTCTTCAAATGTCTTTTAGTTGCTTCCGCGACCAAAGATGTGTAATGATACTTACCTTCCTTTGTCTTCCTCTTTAAAGCGGCATGATCAACTAGATGAGCAAAGAACATTTGTCAAGGGGAAAAGCCCTATCTCACTTCTAAAGCACGACATAGACCATGAAGAAGGGAAACATTTCCTATAACGTCTTATAGCCTCCTACTCATAGTTGTGGTGCACAACACAACCATGAATAAGACTCTAATCGATGCGTTTGTTGGACTCTGAGGATCTATCAACCTAGTGCTCTAATACCAAGTTTGTCATGAACTAAGCCTAGGGCCTAGACATGACTGGTGAATGAGGAACCTGAAGGGACCCCAAACAAGCCTCGTAACATACATATCCTTGGTCATGGAAGCAATTAAAAGACATTTGAAAAATGGAAATAAGGGAAAAGGGGCTAAGGGAGAACTTGTCATAGCATAGGATCAAGAGATAATAGAATCAACTCATACCATAAAAACATAGCTTTGTCCAACGACACATCTACTACATAGATAAGAGCAGGGACCAAGACATATAACCGAGCTCACCCTCATAGTCAACAAGATCAATACATCAAGGACAATAATGTCTTATACATTGCAAGAGTTCAAAACTACGTCCTTGGAATGGAGGACTGACCAACTATCTTGACAAAGTCATACTAGCCACGTGGAGGAGGATGCTCAAGAGGGACTCCGGTTCCAACATGGTGATATCATCTAGTCAAGAATATGCGTTAGTACATTTGAATGTACTAAGTATGTAAGATGCAATGCTACAAGAGATAGGCATCATAATCAAAATGCATAATAATAGGCAATAGGCATAATATAACAATATTGCATGTATGATCAATGCTTAAGTAAAACATGCTTAAGTAACTCATGCTTATATAGGATAGCATATGTGTAGAAAAGACCAAACTTGATTTCCAAAGTACAAGCCCCTTGGTAGGTTGGTCATGATATCGCCCCATCACCTAGTTGCCAAGGTACAAGCTCCTTGATAGGTTACCATGGTACAAACCCCTTGATAGGTTAGTTATGAGGTCGCCCCATCACCCAGGTGCTAAGGTACAAACCCCTTGATAGGTTACCAAGGTACAAACCCCATGATAGGTTAGAGGATGGTCATAGCCTACCTCCCATGGTGATTGAGGAATACTCAAATACACTCTCAATTCTCTCAAAAGCCTCCATCAAGCCCCAATTAAATTTCAAGAAAACCCAAGAACAAGATTTGATTCAAAGATCATTTCCAAGCCCCCATGCTTCCCAATCTCAATTCCAAGCAACTTTAGACCTAAGGTATGTGGGTTTCATTCATGGGTTCCCTTCACCCATGAAGCCCAATCTTCCTTTTTACTCAAATTAGATGATTTAAAGTTGAGTTTACAAATGGGTTTACTAGTTTGAACATGTTTATGAACTATGTTAAAGCTATATAAAGTTATGACTATTTTGCTATGTTGTGAGCTATATATCTTGGGTCTATTGTAAGTTTTGATAAAGAGTTTTAATGTATATTGCTATGGGGTGTTGCAAGGTGTTGATTGATGGTTTTACATTCTATTTTTTACCATGATATTGCAAGGAGTTGAGAATTAAAGGTCCAAAGCATGTATTATGTTATGAATGATGTTATAATGATGAAAGAAGTGTATGTATATGATGTTATGATGATGATTAAAGGAAAGTATGTATATGATATTTCTCTATATAGTGTTGAATTGACCATAGCCAATTGAGGGGTATGCATCAATCACCATGGGAGATAGGGTGTGACCATCCTCTAACCTATCAAGGGCTTTGTACCTTGGTAACCTATCAAGGGGTTTGTACCTTGGCACCAGTATGATTAGGCATCATCACTAACCTATCAAGGGGTTTGTAGCTTGGTAACCTATGAAGGAGTTTGTACCTTGGCACTAGGGTGATGGGGCGGCATCATCACTACCTTATCAAGGGGTTTGTACCTTGGTAACCTATCAAGTGGTTTGTACCTTGGCACCTAGGCGATGGGGCGGCATCATGACAACCTACCAAGGGGTTTGTACTTTGTAAATCTAGCTTGGTCTTTTCTACACATATGCGATTCTTATATAAGCATAAGTTACTTAAGCATGTTTACTTCGGCATTGATCATACATGCAATATTGTCGTATTTTGCCTATTGTTATGCATTTTGATTATGATGCCTATCTCTTGTAGCATTGCATCTTACATACTTAGTATATTCAAACATACTAACGCATACTCTTTCCTACATGATATCACCATATAGCAACCGATATCCCTCTTGAGCATCCTCTTCCACGTGGCTAGTACAACCTTCTCAAGATAGTTGGTTAGTCCTCCATTCCGGGGACCTAGTTTTGAACTCTCACAATGTATAAGACATTATTGTCCTTGATGTATTGATCTTGTTGACTATGAGGGTGAGCTCGGTTATATGTCTTGGCCCCCGCTCTTATCTATGTAGTAGATGTGTCGTTGGACAAAGCTATGTTATGCTATGAGTGGATTCTATTATCTCTTGATCCTGTGCTATGACAAGTTCTCCCTTAGCCCCCTTGCCCTTATTTCCATTCTTCAAATGTCTTTTAATTGCTTCCGCAACCAAGGATGTGTAATGATGTGCTACGAGGCTTGTTTGGGGTCCCTTCATGTTCCCCATTCGTCGGTCACGTCTATACCTTAGGCTTGGGTCGTGACATTGCAGTAGCCCCATTAATAGCATAAGAATTCTTGCCATGACATTTTATCAAACACTTGGTGGACACATAAGGGCATATGCTCTAAATCATGCAAATTCAAGTGTGTGGATCATGAAATAGTAATATCAATGTATTTCAAAATCAATAAAATCAGACCACCAATATCATAGTAAAACCCCATCTTGGATATCATGAATTTCACATCAAAACATCACAACAATTCATAGTTTTCATAGCTTGAATCATGCATAGTCTTAATATACATAGATCAACTCATGGGATAACTTAAAAATAGATATTCATGCATAATCAATCAATAATTCATAAAACTCCAACATAATTTAGCTTATAATTCAAAATAAGAGGTACCCATAAGTAATACAACTCGAAATCATGTAATATTCATAAAATAGGAATGTTGGACTCCATGGGTGAAAGACCCAATGGATAAAACCTACATACCTTAAGCTTAGGTTTTCTTGAGATAAGCTTTGAGGAAACTTGAAGAAGCTTGGATTGGATCCATGAGTTCCAAAATTGACTTGAAATCCTTAGATTTGAATGAGAGAACTAGTCTTAGAAAGGTTTAGAGAGGATTTTTTAGTGATATAGAGTTGAGAAATTGCTAAGCATGGGAAATTTCATGTTTAAATAGGCATAGGGCTATGACCACAATGCCCTTGGCCGAAATTGAAAAACAAGGAAAAACTAACACTTGTCCGCGTCCTTAGCACGACGCGGACCCATCGCGAGCAGCCACTGTTTTTCAAAAAATTAGCAAAAATTATTTTTCGCTACGGGTCCTCTAAAATCTGGGTTATACCCGTTGCCCACTCAATTTTTCTCCCTGATTGAGAATATGATGTCAGGTTTTTAAAATCACGTATGGATTTTGAGATATATGGAAATTACATTTATGGGGCTTTTCAAAGCACATGTGAGGCATTTCAATATCTCCCCCTTGGGAACATTTGTCCTCAAATGTCAAAGAAACATGCATAATAGAAGTAATCATAAAGATTTCAGCCCGACATTAATGCAATAAATGCACTTAAACATCATTTTCAAAAATCTCAACATGAATGTCAAAAACCACCATAAACTTGTTATCATAAACATGAATGCATGCAAGATTACATGAGGGCTAAAACTTAAGACTTGAAATCATAGATGTGACATAATTTATTATATTAGGCTTGAATAGAGTGAAAGAGGTACAGGTATCACTTCTTTATGTCCACTTTTGGCTTCCCAAGTGGCACTTTCAACTTGTTGATCCGACCAAAGGATCTTGATGGATGCTACATCTTTGTTCCTCAACTTTTACTTGTCTATCCAATATCTCAACCGAGGACCTCATAGGTCAAATTATCCTTTGCAATGCCCATTACCACCATGGGCACTATGTTACTTGGGTCACCACACATCCCCTCGACATGACACATGGAAGACCAGATGAACTATATTCATAACCATGGGCAACTCCAATTCATGTGCAATCTTACCAAATCTCCTCAAAATTTTATAAGGCCCTATAAACTTTGGGCTCTATTTACCTTTCTTGCCAAACCGGACCATACCCTTTATGGCTGAGACCTTCAATTAAACCCAATCACTAATCTTAAACTCAAGTTCTCTCCTTCTCGTATCAGAATATGACTTTTTCCTACTTTGAGCCTTCTCAAATCTCTCTCTAGTCAACAACATTAGATACACAACCTCCACCTTGGCACCTAAGAGTGCCATCTCCCCCTAGAGAGAAAACCCCCACTTTACCATACTTTACCAAGGCCTCCAACTCTAACAAAGCGGGATCAAGGTCTTCTTTCGACTTGACTTCCTCAATCAAAGAAGATTTGGAGCCATCAACCACCACTACACCACCATTTTAAACTTCATTCAACCTATTCGCCCCAACCAATCCTTGAAGCATCACAATAAACCACAAATCCTTCCAACCCTTCAGGTAGAACCAAGATAGGAGCAGGGACAAGCTTATCTTTCAATGTTTGAAAACTCTTTTCACATTCACCGGTCCAAACAAACTTGCCTTCTTTTGGGTCAACTTAGTCATAGGGGAAGCAATAGAAGAAAAACATTTACAAACCTGTGGTAATAACCCGCCAACCCAAGAAAATCCTAATATTTGATGGAGTCAAGGGTCTAGGCCAATTCCTTATCACCTCCATCTTCTTAGGATCCACCTTATTGTCGTCACCCAACACCACATGCCCCAAAAATGCAACCTCTTTCAACTAAAATTCACATTTTTCATATTTATCATGCAACCTCTCATCCCTCAAATTTACAACACCACCCTCAAGTGATTCACACGCTCTTCCTCACTGTGGGAATAAATCAATATATCATCAATAATGACCACCACAAATATGTCTAGGTAGGGTTTAAAGACCCTATTCATGAGATCCATAAATATAGTTGGTGCATTAGTCAACCAAAAAGACATAACCATAAATTCAAAGTACCCGACCTAGTTTGAAAAGTCTTCTTGGGAATATCACTTTCCCTCACCTTCACTTGGTGGTATGACAAAAGATCAATCTTAGAAATGTGACTAGCCCCTAGAAGTTGATCAAAATGGTCATCCATTCATGATAGAGGATACTTATTCTTTATGGTAACCCGATTAAGTTGCCAGTAATCAATGCACATTCTAAGAGAACCATCCTCTTTCTTCACAAAGAACACCGGTATACCACAAGGTGACTTACTAGGTCTTTTGAAACCCTTCTCCCACAAATCCCTCAATTAATCCTTCAACTCCTTCAATTCCAATAGGGCCATACTGTAACACCGCACACATTACATGTACTAGTCCTATGCACATGAAATATGATATGGCTTGGTCAAAATAGCACCTATTTTGAAAAGTGCTTGAATCTCAAATTAGAAGGTGATATGTACGTCTAACACTTAAGAGGGTCGAGCGTATACAAGTTTTAAGTCAAATTGAGGAGATTGCGGCCTTAAACAAAGTAAGAGAATTGCGGTGCTTGTAGGACTTAGGAAGCTACCAGGTGAGTCAACTACTTGCTTAGCTTCAATTTGCTAGCTAGATGGAGATGAGGCCTGATGTCAAATCTGTCCAAGTCCAATTATAAATAAAGTATGTGTTAAGGGTGTAACTTTAGCCCATGCTTTAGCATCATAAATGGACTATATTATCAACCCAAGAAGAATATAAAAATGGCCCAAGCCCATTACAATTCAATTGATGATTTAGGCCCAACTAACTAAAGAGAAAGGGGAAAAATGAGTAGCAAAGGCCCATCAATTTGCAACCCATTAAGGCCCAAGTGAAAGGGGCAAAATGGTACATTACTCACTTGATAAAATACGACCTAAAATCTAAGAGAAATTTGGCTAAAAATTATCTCTGTAAAAGGGTTTACAAGCAGCTCCATCAAATCATTTAACTTAGACAAAAAAAAATCACCTTTATAAAGCTTTCTCACTACATCTTCTTAGCCTTGCAAAACAGCCACAAGGAAACTTTTAGGGTTCTTGGAGAAGCCCTACTCCCTGAGGGTAAAAATAAGTAAGAATACTTATGTGTTTAGTATTGTTTTCTCATAAAAAACAAGAGATTAAGCTGATAATACCTTTGCAGAAATTGTTGGACAGCATGTGTTCCAAAGGTTGTTGTACATTTTTCTTGTTTATTAGGAAGCTTTTCTCTTTTTGGTTAGATTGTTTATAAAGGGAGGCTACTGCTATTAATGAGTCTTGGTTCTATAATGATGTATGAATGCTGTGCACCATTTTTACATTCCGTAAAAGTGAGTTCTTGTATGATCTTGTAATTGTGCTCTTAATAGGAACTTGTGGGCTGATAATCAGAGTTTGTTGTTTCAAGTTCTCCATATACTTTAGAACTATTTTTGCATTATTTTGAGACTGGTTTTATGTGTATGTATGGTGGGGAATATTTGGTTAAAGTTGGAACAAGTTTGGAATTGTCGACGTCGAAATATAGCGAAGCGATGTAACGTTATGCCACCTATTTGTATGTTGTGTAAAATTATTATATGTTGTGCTTTATGGGCTGCTGTAAGACTGTTATGGCACTAAAATAGGCTGCACATGATATGTATGTGAGAATGTATACTAGAAAACACGATTAGAGACGTAAAGGTTGAAAGAAGACGCTCGGGTTTATAATTATACACTTGCTGCCCGTGTGTTGTTTTTTAATGAGATTGGGCTTCCCAAATGTATCTATTGGTTGCTAATGCTTGTTTTATCACCTACTATACTATAGATAAATATTTGGAGAAAGGAAGGTTATCTCGAGGTAATAATGAGGTCATATATCGAGGTATGTAAGGCTACTTGATTTCATATTATTTGGCATGAAACATGGATCCCTCCATGGCACATAAAGGCACTTATCAACTCCGACACAACTATTAACTGTGTCTCCACTCTTTCACATGTTCGTATGCTCCCATAATAGTCACCTTCAAATCTGCATACATACGTAGATACCAAGTTGCATGGGTTCTTGTTGCTAAATAAAGTTCACGAGTTGTTTCATCTCATGCTCATTTCATTAATTGTGTAATGTACTCT
>JAOTQR010007774.1:0-15422 GCA_025774065.1 Solanum ossicruentum
TGGAAGCTCTTTTCACACTCATCGATCCACACAAACTTAGCTTTCTTTTGGGTCAACTTAGTCATGGGAGATGCAATAGAGGAGAATGCATTCATAAACCTCCGATAGTAACCTGCTAAGCCCAAGAAGCTCCTAACGTCCGATGGGGTCAATGTCTAGGCCAATTTCTAATCACATTCATCTATTTAGGGTCCACCTTAATACCATCCCCTGACACCACATGACCTATACGACATTCTTCGCTTACCAAATCGAAAACACCCATCACAAATTTATTCATCCTAGACCTTGAGTTGGCAACCAAGTGTGGAGCATATTTTGAGAGTTGGTTGAACTTGAGGGTGTACTCCCTCACACTCATAGATCCTTGTTTCAAGTTCATAAACTCCACTAATTTGGCTTTCCTAAGCTCAAGAGGTAACAAATTTTGAGCTACCCCCTTGAGTTGGTAAGCCTCCAACTCCGCCTTTTCTTCTGATCTCACACCCATAGCGGACAACACCTTGTATACCTCATCGATGAATTCCTGAGGGTCCTCATCCACCTTAGGCCCATTGAACTCCAGTGTGTTCATCTTCACAAAGTCTCTCACCCGATATGATGAAGTAGGAGCATGAGGGAATTGGGCCTCTTGGTTGGTTGGTTAGCCACTACTTGAGCTAGCAATGTAAGAGCATCCCGAAGCTCACTATGAGCTGGTTGTTCCTCAAGTGTGTTAGCTCTTCTTCCTCTTGTGTTAGGCGTGATCTAGCATAGCAAAGAAAAATCATTAGGAGGGGGGGGAAGCCTTAACTTCTATAGCATGATATAGAATAAGAAGAAGGGAAACATTTCCTAAAATGTCTCAAAGCCTTTCACTCAAAGTTGTGGTGCAAAAACACAACCATGAATAAGAATCTAATTGATGTAGTATGTTGGATGTCGAGGACCATTAACAACCTAGTGCTCTTATACCAAGTTTGTCACGATCCAAGCCTCTAGCCAAGACGTGACACAATGCATGGGGAACCCGAAGGGACCCCAAGCAAGCCTCTTAACATATCATTATACATCCATGGTCGCGGAAGCAACAAAATAACAATAAAAGATAGAAATAGGGATAACCGGGGCTAACAGACAACTTTCATAGCATAAAACGTCATAGAGTAAAGAGATTCAAGACTCATAGCATCAACACATATATTGTCTAACAACACCTCTAAACATAGAACTTAGTGGGAGCCAAGACAAGCAACCAAGCTCACCCACATAGTCAAGCATATAATAATTAGGAAAGATAGTCTTTATAGATATGCGTAAGATCAACTCATTGTCCCCAAAGTTAAGGACTCACCACTTGCTTTGTAGAGAAGTCGTACTAGCCACGTGGAGGAGGAGGATGATCAAGATGGGCTCCGGTTCCTACATGGTGACATCATGTAGGCATAGAGCATACATTAGTACGTTTGAATGTACTAAGTATGTAGGAGGCAATGCAACAATAGATGGGTAACATAGTCAAAATGTATAATAAAGCAATAGATGAACATATAATAATATGGCATGCATGAATGATACTTGAAGTAAACATGCTTGTCTATATAACATATTACATGTGTAAGAAGCGACCATCAATAGTAACCAAGGCCTACCACCTCCTTGGTGAGGTGATTGAGGTACAAACCCCCAACAAGGTTGCACGGTCCTACTATTGTCACGCCTCGGATCTAGGGCCTAGATGTGACAAGCAAATAGGGAACCCAAAGGAACCCCAAACAAGCCTCATAGCATTTCATCACACATCCTTGGTCATGGAATCAAGATAGCTTATCATATGAAACATAAACAAGGGAAAATTGGGACCATGGGAGAGAGACTTTTATTTAAGTAGCTTGAATATCATAAGTAAGTCAAAGCTCAAGCACAATACAGATCTTGTCCAACAACACCTCTAACATGGAACTTAGAGTGGCCAAGACAAGCAACCGGGCTCACCCTCATAGTCAAAGTATACCAGAAAGGAAAACTAGTCTTTAATACATAGCATAGGAATATAGATATTGTCCTCGGATATGAGGACTCACCAACTAGCTTGAATGGAAACCACTAGCCATGTGGAGGAAGATGATGACCAAATAGAGCTCCGGTTCCTATATGGTAACATCATGTAGGCATATAGTATATGTTAGAACATTTGAATGTACTAAGTATGTAGGAGCAATCCAACAAGATATAAGCAACGTAATCAAAATGCATAAACATAGTCAATGGATAGCATAATAACAATATGACATATATGAATGGTGCTTGAAGTAAATTCATGCTTAAATAAAACATAGTATGTAAGTGGAAAGAGACCAGCCTTTGGCTAATGGGCTTACCACCTCCCATCCTACGTGATTGAGGTATCAACCCCTCAATTCGGTTATTAACTTGCATGATCCACCTATACGGCGATTGAGTTATCAACCACACAATTTGGTTAATGAGGTATCAACCCCACAATTTGTTTAATGAGGTATCAACCCCTCAATTTGGTTAATAAGGTATCAACCCCTCAATTTGGTTAATAAGGTATCAACCCCTCAATTTGGTTAATGAGGTATCAATCCCTCAATTTGGTTAATAAACGTCATCCCTTTTATCATAGTGGTCAAGGTATGGTACCCCATCATCTTGGCCTGGTCATCTTAGAATAATATAGATAATTCACATAAATATAGCTCATATAGACAGTCATTTCATCATCATAAAGTCATTCAACTCGTAAGACATGTATTGTATCTTAAATTCCTCAAGAAACCATGTTCGGACATTTTATCAAACACTTGGCGGGTGTGTAATGGGGGTACAAGATCATGCAATTTATGGGTGAAATCATGCAAGAAAATCCATTGTAAAACCATCAATCAACGCCTTGCAACAGCCTCAAGCAATACAAAACTCTTCATCAAATCTTAAAATAGATCCAAGATTTATAGCTCAAAACATAGCAAAACAGTCACAACTGTACATAGCTTAACATAATTCATAGACATGTTCATACTAGTAAATCTATTTGTAAAATCAACTTTAAATCATGCAAATTAAGTGAAAAAGGAGATTAGGGCACCATGGGTGGAAGGACCAAATGGTTGAAACCCACATACCTTAACTTTGGAGATGAACTTGAGAAAGATTAGAGATGGAGACTTGAGGCTTGAACAAAGTCCTTGATGAAATCCTTAAGATTGGTCTTGAGTTTTGGGACTTAATTTAGGGTGAAATATGAGTGTAAGTGTTTAAGAGGATATTGGGGAATGTTAAGGATGGTATGAGGGTGAAATAAGGCTAAGTATAGGTATTTTCTCATGTGGAAAGGCTTAGACCCAAGACATAGAAGTCCTGGACTGAATAAATAAAACTAGAAAAGAATTAGTACTAGTGCGCGTCGTGCCCAAAACGCGCTTTCCTCACTGTTTTGTGCTCTATTGAAAAATCAAAATTGTGAATCGTTCGCTCTAAAATCATGGTTAGACCCTTTCCCCCTTACATTTACTATCTAAACAAGAATATGAAGTCAGATTTCTGAAATAAATCATAGGTTTTGAGATATATGGAAATTAAGATTCCGGGCATTCGAGGCACATTTTTGGGCACTTTTTGGGTCGTTTCAATAGCTCCCCCTTGAAAACATTCATCCCCGAATGTCAAAGAATGTACAAAGGAAACGTAACCAAGAGCGTTTTAGCCCATATGAGGATGCGACAAGGCACTTAAACATCATTTCAAAAATCTCAACTTAAGTGTTAAAATTATCATAAATTTGCCAACTTAAACATGAATGCATATGAATGACATGGGAGCTGAAACATAAGATATGGAATCATAGAAAGAACTTGACATGACATTATTAGCTTGAATAGAATGAAGGAAATACGGATATTGCTTCTCCATGCCTGTAGCGGCTCCCCGAGAAAGATACGAATAGACAACTCTTCCAAAGGGCCTTGACGAACACTACATCCTCATCAATCAACTTCTCCACTCATCCACCCAACACCTCTACTGGGACCTCCATCTAAGTCAACTTATCCTCCACATCACCCATCAGCTCAAAGGGTTATATAGCACTAGTGCCACCAACACATCTCCTCAACCAAGAAAAATGAAGAACCGAACAAACCATAATCATATCCCTAGGCAAATCCCATCCATATGCAACCTTACCAACTTCTTCCACACTCTAAAAGGACTCACAATCCATAACTCATTTGTTAACCTTAACCACACCTATTCCACTTGTTGCCACGAACCACCATCTCCCCCTTGGGAGATAACCTCCAATCTACCATCTTTCCACCCAAACTTCCAACTCTAATAAAGCGGAATCAAGGCCTTTCTTAAAGTAGACCCCCTCAACAAAAGAAGATTTGAAACCACCAAGAACACTATACTACCATTCTCAACTTCCTTCAACCTAACTTCCACTCTAACCAACCAATGAATCCCACTAGTCTCCTCTTTGCCATCATTTAAGAATATGCAAGCTATCCATAGGTACCCTACTTAGAGCACCAACCACAACATTAGCCTCAATGGGGAAACTAATGCACACTCATGCCATAATCCTTAAGATGCTCTAACCACCTTCTTTTTACCCACCATTCACACTCATCATATTTAACAAATAACCTCTCATTTCCCAAGACTTGCAACACTACCCCTAAATGATTCACAAGCTCTAAATAAATCAATACTTTATTACCAGGGACCACCGTAGACATACTAAGGTAGGGTTTTAAGACCCTATTCTAGAGACCTATAAGCATAGCTAATGCATGAATCAACCAAACAACTCCACCAATACTAATAATGCTCACTCGGGACAAAGCTCAAACCAAAGATCAATCTTAGAGAAATGACTATCCCATTGTAGTTGACCAAATAGATCGACCATCCTCAACCATCATATAACAACGTTATGGGTTCTACACTTTGAAACATGCTATGCAAGTAACCCAAACTACCCCAAGACCTCAAACACAACAAGCTATGTTCAACCAACATCACAAGACAAGACTTCTATGCAATAAGAATATGGGTAACCCTTAGAGATCAATTGAACCTTAAAACAAGAATGGACCTACCTTTTTTGCTACTACTTGGAAACCTCCCACTCAAAGACGGTTTCATTAGGGAATTGGAATCTAACCCTACGGGCTCCACAAATAACAAAGACATACCATACATGCCACTAATCCTCCCCAAGTATGACATCAAAAACCACCACCCTAATTTAACCAAAGCATAAGACCTAAAGCAATAAGAACATGAAACAAGCCCCAAAAGCCTTACCAATCAACAATAGAACCACCAACAGAATAAACACCAACAATTCCACACAACATCTTGGGACACATAAGGAACCTACTAGCAACCATAAGAGCAAAGGAAGAAATAGTGACACATCGGACCCTTCAATGCATAAACATCCAAGTCAAAGGAAACTTCAACTTACTGGTGACAACATTGGGTGACTCATTTTCCCTTCGCCCCTTCCGTGGAGAGCATAGAACCGATTGTGCCTTGGGCCACTACCTTGAGGACGAAAATCTTCACCCTTACCTTGATTATGAGGACATTCCTTCCTTTTATGCCCCTCCTCACCACAATGGAAACAAGCATTGGTGTCTTTCAAGCATGGGCTTCTATGAACCTTACCACATGTTGGACATATAACATCATCACTATCCTTGGGACTTTGGAACTTCCCTTCAAAACAGCCCCTTTTGGCCTCTTACCCTTTTCTTGCTCATCTTTTCTTCCTCCAATTGCTCGGCGTAAGTCATCAACCCAGATATGTCCAAGTCACCAATCAACATAGCAGCGAGCATTCCTCACTAACCAAGTCAGAGACACCCATTACAAATTTATTCATCCTGGCCCTTGCATCGGACACCAATAGAGGAGCATATTTTGAAAGGTGGGTGAATTTGAGGGCATACTCCCTCACACTCATAGCACCTTGTTTCAAGTTCATAAACTCCATTAATTTAGCTTCCCTAAGCTCAAGTGAGAAGAATTGATTAAGAAAGGCCACTTTGAACTCCTCCCATAGAACCATATTACCATTTCCCTTCTCCCCCTTCCGTTGATCATACCATATTTGGGCAACCCTTTTGAGTTGGTACGCCGCCAACCCCGCCTTTTCATTCGGCCCAAAACCCATGATAGTCAAAATCTTGTAGACCTCATCAATGAACTCTTTTGGATCTTCATCTATCTTTGACCTATAGAACACCGAAGGATTCATCCTCATGAAGTCCCTCACTCGAGATGCCTAGGTAGGAACATGAGGGCTTGGGCCCCTTCATTGGCTTGATAGGCCACAACTTAAGCAAGTATGGTGAGAGCATCCCTAAACTTATCATGAGCCAGTTGATCCTCGGGAGAGTGGGCTCTTCTTTCTCTTGTGTTAGGCATGATCTAGCATAGCAATGAATAATCCTTAAGGGGAAAAACTCACTCCAACAATATAGCACGACTTAGAACATGAAGAAGGGAAACTTTTCCTAAAATGTCTCATAGCCTCCTACTTATAGTTGTGGTGCACAACACAACCATGAATAAGACTCTAATCGACACGGTGTTTTGAACTCCAAGGATCTATAAACCTAGTGCTCTGATACCATCTTTGTCACACCCCAGCCAGACCTAGGGCCTAGACGTGACCGTTGAATGGAGAATCCAATGGAACCCCAAACAAGCCTCATAGCTTATCATCACACATCCTTGGTTGCGGAAGCAAGATAGCTCATCATAAGAAACCTAAACAAGGGGAAATTGGGACTATGGGAGAGAGACTTATATTTAAATAGCTCGAAAAGCATAACTAAGTCAAAGCTCAAGCACAATACATATTTTTTCCAACAACACCTCTAACATGGAACTTAGCGGGGTTCAAGACAAGCAACCGGACTCACCCTCATAGTCAAAGTATACTAAAAAGGAAAATTAGTCTTTAATACATAGTGTAGGGACATAGATATTTCCCTCGGACATGAGGACTCACCAACTAGCTTGAATGGAAGACACTAGCCACGTGGAGGAGGACGATGACCAAATGGAGCTCCGGTTCCTACATAGTAATATTATGTAGTCATAGAGTATGTGTTAGTACGTTGGAATATACTAAGTCTGTAGGATGCAATTCAACAAGAGATAAGCAACATAATCAAAATGCATAAATATAGGTAATGGATAGCATAATAACAATATGACATATATGAATGGTGCTTGGAGTAAATTCATGCTTAAATAGAACATATTATGTAAGTAGAAAGAAACCAGCCTTTGGCTAATGGGCTTAGCACCTCCCATCCTACGTGATTGAGGTATCAACCCCTCAATTCGGTTATTAACTTGCATCATCCACCTATAAGGTGATTGAGTTATCAATCCCACAATTTGGTTAATGAGGTATCAACCCCACAATTTGGTTAATGAGGTATCAACCCCTCAATTTGGTTAATGAGGTATCAACCCTTCAATTTAGTTAATGAGCTATCAACCTCTCAATTTAGTTAATAAACATCATCCCTTTTATCATAGTGGTCAAGGCGTGGTACCCCCTCATCAAGGCATGGTCATCTTAGAATAATATAGATAATTCTCATAAATATAGCTCATATAAACATTCATTTCATCATCATAAAGTCATTCCACTCGTAAGACATGCATTGGACCTTCAATTCCTCAGAAATCATATCCAGACATTTTATCAAACACTTGGCGGGTGTGTAATGGGGGTACAAGACCATGCAATATATGGATGAAATCATGGAATAAAATCTATTGTAAAACCATTAATCAACACCTGGCAACACCCTCAAGCAATATACATCAAAACCCGTCATCAAAGCTGACAATGGATCCTTATTTATAGCTCAAAATAAAGCAAAACAATCACAATTTTACATAGCATTAACATAGTTCATATACATGTTCATACTAGTAAAACCCATTTGTAAAATCAACTTTAAATCATGCAAATTGAGTGAAAGGGGAGATTAGGGCACCATTGGTGGAAGGACCCAATGGTTGAAACCCACATACCTTAGCTTTGGAACATGAACTTGAGAAAGATTGGAGATGGAGACTTGAAACTTGAATGAAGTCCTCGATGAAATCCTTAAGATTGGTCTTGAGTTTTGGGACTTCAATTTAGGGTGAAATATGAATCTAAGTGTTTGAGAGGATATTGGGGAATGTTAAGGACTATGAGGGTGAAATAAGGATAAGTATAGGTATTTTCTCGTGCGGGAAGGCTTAGGCCCAAGACTTAGAAGTGTTGGACCAAATAAAAAAAATGGACATGAATAAGTACTGGTGCGCGTCGTGCCCAGAACGCGCTTTGCTCACTATTTTGTGCTCTGTTGGAAAATTGAAATAATGAATTGTTAGCTCTAAAATTGGGGTCTAACCCTTTTCCCCTTAAATTTGACCCCCTGAACAAGAATATAAAGTCAGATTTCTAAAATAATGCATGGGTTTTGAGATATATGGAGATTCAGATTCTGGGCATATTTGAGGCATATTTTCGGGCACTTTTTGTGTTGTTTCAACTACCTCCCCAGCATGGCAATTGACGTACAAATCCCCCAACAAGGTTGCACGGTCCTACTACCTCTCGAGCAAGGCAATTGAGGTACAAACCCCCCAACAAGGTTGCACAGGCCTACTACCTCTCGAGCGAGACAATTGAGGTAGAAACCCCTTGACAAGGTTGCACGGGCCTACTACCTCCTGAGCGAGGCAATTGAAGTACATACCCCCTAACAAGGTAGTTCGAGCCTACTACCCCCCAACGAGACAATTGAACAACTTCCAACACTATAGATATTTTTGATGAAATCAACACATTTATACCATCCTTTCATCATCATAAAATCATAAAAGTCATAGGTCATGCAATAGATAATCAATTGCTCAAGAACCCTAAGCCGAATATTTTATCAAACACATGGTGAGTGTGTAATGCTAGTGTAAACCATGCAATTAAAGAGTGAAATAATGCAAGGAATCTTGAAGTAAATCATCCCACCAATACTCAATATACATCAAAACCCTTTAGCAAATCTCAAGATAGATTAAACATTCATAGCTCAAAATATGCTAAAACAGTCACACTTTTACAAAACCCCAATATAGTTCATAGTCAAATTCATACTAGAAAACCCATAATAAAAAGGAAGCTTGGGCACCATGGGTGAAAGGACCCAATGGTTGAAACCCACATACCTTGACTTTGGAGAATCCTTGAAGCTTGAATGAAAACCTAAGATCTGGATTAAGTTTTGGGACTTGAGTTTTGGATTGAAATATTTGTCTAAGTGTTTGAGTAAGTATTGGAGAATGTTTAGGGTGAAATATGGCTAAGTATAGATGTTTTCACGCATGGGACGGCTTAGGCCCAACACCTAAAAGCCTTGGACTGAGATAAAATCATTGGCAACAAAATACATAGGTCCGCGTCCGGTTTGCAATGCGAACCTGTTGCGTAGGCAACTTTTACACTGGTCCGTGCCCTGGCTGTGGTGCCAGGGATGCGGATCGATTCTTTGATAAGCAAATTTTGAAAAATTGAAATTATGATTCATTTGCTCTAAAATCGGAGTTAGACCCATTGCCCACTCAATTTGACCCCTGATCAAGAATATGAAGTCAAATTTTTGATATCGCGCATGGATTTTCAGATATATGTAAATTACGATTTAGGACACTTCTGAGGCACATTTTTGGGCTCTTTTTGTGGTCGTTTCATATAAATCTCATGAATAGGGTCTTTAAACCCTATCTTCAAATATTTGTGGTGGTCTTCATAGATGACATATGGATTTACTCTCGGAATGAAGAAGAGCATGTGAAGCATTTGAGGGTAGTGTGGCAAATGTTGAGGGATGAGAAGTTGTTTGCTAAATTTTATAAATGTGAATTTTTGTTGAAGTAAGTTGCACTCCTAGGGCATAGTGGTCGGATGATGGAATTAAAGTGGATCCTCAGAAAATGGAAGTGATAAGAAATTGACCTAGGCCCTTGACTCCAATGGATATTAGGAGTTTCTTAGGCTTAGTGGGGTATTACCAGAGGTTTGTGAATGGTTTCTCCTAAATTGCTTCCCCTTTGACAAAATTGATCAAAAATAAAGAAAAGTTTGTTTGGACCGACGAATACAAAAGGAGTTTTCAAACATTAAAAGACAATCTTACCTCCACTCCTATTTTGGCTCTACCGGAAGGGTTAGAAGGGCTAGTAGTTTACTGTAATGCTTCAAGGGTTGGTTTGGAGTGTGTATTGATGCAAAGTGGCAAGGTCATAACATATGCTTCTCGATAATTAAAAGTGCCTCAGCATATTTAACCCACCTATGATCTTGAATTGGCGGTCGTGGCATTTGCTTTGAAGATATAGCATCATTATTTGTATGGAGTTCATGTAGACGTATTTACCGATCACTAAAGTCTCCAACATATGTTCACACAAATGGATCTCATTTGAGGCAAAGGAGGTGATTAGAACTCTTCAAAGATTATGACATGAGTGTGCATTATCATCCCGGCAAAGCTAATGTGATGGTCGATTCTCTAAGTAGAGTGTACATAGATAGTGTAGCTCATAGATGATGATAATAAGGGAGTGGCTAGAGAAATTCACTGGTTAGTAGGTTGGGAGTTAGGATGAATGAAATTGAAAATGGAGGTATGGGGGTTATTGATGGTTCCAAATCTTCTTTGGTTGAAGAGGTCAAGTCCAAGCAAGACCTTGACTCCACCTTACTAGAATTGAAAGCTTTGGTGAAGGATGGTAAAGTTGAGGTTTTCTCCCAAGGGGGAGATGGCGTCCTTAGATACCAAGGTAGGTTGTGTATGCCTAATAATGATGGGATAAGGGATTTGATTACAAGAGGCACATAATTCGTCCTACTCTATCCATTTTGGTTCTGCAAAGTTGTATAGAGATTTGAGGGAGGTTTATTGGTGGGGTGTTGTGAAAAGAGATACTGCTAAGTTTGTAGCCGGTTATCACAATTGCCAACAAGTCAAAGCCAAATATCAAAGGCTGAGTGGCGTGTCCCAAGACATAGAAATTTCTACTTGGAAGTAGGAAGAGATCAACATGGATTTTATGATTTGTCTACCAAAGACTATGAAGCACTTTGATTCTGTTTAGGTTGTTGTTGGCCGAATGACAAAATCGGCTTACTTTCTACTAGTTAAAACAACTTATGGTTTTGAAGATTATGCCAAGATATATATTCATGAGTTGATCAAGTTGCATGAGATACCATTGTCTATCATTTCAGATCGTGGTACTCAATTCATTTCTTACTTTAAGAGATCCTTCCAAAAGGGTCTTGGTACCAAAGTTAAGTTTAGCATGGCGTTTCATCCTCAAACAAATGGCTAAGTCGAAAGGACAATTCAAACTCTTGAAGATATGCTTAGGGCTTATATTTTGGAGTTGAAAGGTAGTTGGGACAAATATCTAACACTCATTGAGTTTGCTTACAACAATAACTATCACTCTTGCATTGGAATGGCTCCCTTTGAAGCCCTTTATGGTACGCGATGTAGATCCCAAATTAGGTGGTTTGATGAGGGGGGAAAACGCTCTATTGGCACCAAATTTGGTCATGGAGGCTGTGGAAAAAGTGAGGTTGATAAGAGAGAGAATAAAGACGGCTCAAAGTAGGTAAAAGTCCTACTTCGACACAAGGAAGATAGACCTTGAGTTTGGTGTTGGTGATTGGTTGTATTTGAAGGTCTCACCCATGAAGGATGTGATCTGATTTGACAAGAAGAGAAAGTTGAGCTAAAGATTTTTAGGGCCTTATAGAATTGTGAAGAGAATTGGTAAGGTTGCCTATGAGATAGAGTTGCCCACGGAGATGAGTGTGATTCATTCGGTCTTCCATATGTCCATGTTGAGGAAGTGTTTAGGTGACCCAAGTTCTATAGTACCCTTGGATGTTGTGGGAGTTGTAGAAAATAACTTAACTTATGAGGAAATTCCGGTGGAAATACTTGAAAGGCAAGTGGAGAGGTTGAGAAATAAAGAGGCATCCGTAAAGTCCTTTGGAGAAATCAACGAGTTGAAAATGCCACATGGAAGTCGAAGCAGATATGAAGAAGCGATATCCCTATCTTTTCCACTCCGATCAAGCCTGAGGTGGTACAAAGTTCCCATCTTAGAATCCCCTTTCCTTGCATGCCATTTTCATGACATTCATGCATCTAAGTGAATTTGAGGTTGCATTATAAGTGCTATTTGGAACATGGTTTAAAGATTTTAAATGGTGCATGTGTAGCAGTTTGTATATGGTGAATTCACATATGATGCATAAATCCATTCCTTAGAGCTTGCCTTAGCACATTTGGGGACAAATGTTCCCAAGGGGGAGATAGTGTAAGACCCCACTTATGGGGGATAGGAGAGATACAAGAAATAAGCTTGGAAATTTGAAACTATTGATGTCTACAAAGGGGTTAAAACTCCTAAAGATGGAGTACGACTCGTAAAGTAGGTTCGTCGGACCTAGCAGACTTGATGAAATTTGGGATCTTTCTGAAGTTCAACTATGACTTATCAAATGACCGTAAAGTCCTTTACGAGTCGTAGACGGTCTCATAGAATGGGAATCAGAGAAAGGGAGTCTCTGAAGTTTGGAAAAGGCCATCAGATAAAACCTATCTATGACCCGAAGAATGCTCTACGACCCATAGATGAGGTCTGGTAGACCTCTCCGACTAGGATTTTTAATAGGGAAAAAAGTTGACCTTTCCTCTTTTTCTAAGTACAAGCTATGTTTTGGCCCCATCTAAGTCCTCTACCAGCATATACCACCCTAATTCATCTCATTCCTTCTCATTCCCATAGATGAAGTTGACTCTCTCAAGCTCTTCAAGGCTTTCAAGTAAAGGGTGCAAGCTAGGGTCTCGAATCTTGCAACACCAAATCAGGTTTCCTCTATCATAATCGTATATGGGTTTCATTGTGGGAACCTTCCTTCCCACAAGCCCAACCAGTCTTCTTCTCGAACTACATGGACTTACATATCATTTTTTGGATATTTATGAACTCTTGTTTTAGGTGATATCATTTTGCATTGTACACATGATTTCTATTTGGATTCTTCAAGTAATGATCTTAATATGTTAGAAATATCGTTTGGATTTGATATTGTGATGAATTTTATGATATTAAAGTCATGTACTCTGTGAGGTCATGAAAAGCTACGAAGGAACTTATGGGTTTTAGTTGATTTTCATGATACTCAAAACAAGAGTTTTACTATAATAATGGTGGGTTGATTTGAATAACTTTAAATGAATGATTTTACTTTTCTCTTGTTCCGTACTTTTGAAATGCGTGATTTTAAGTACATGTGCATATACTCACCATGTTTGATTAAATCTACATGACAAGGATTCTTATGATGATGAAAGATTCATAAGTTATGGACTCCTCCTATGCACGTATTGAACTCATGAAAAGTTCTGATGTTTTTCAAGTAAAATGCTGAGCCCTTCTGCTATATATTCTACCCTCTTGTGAGTAAATCATGTCTATATGAAGGGGTCACGCATGATAATGATTTTACTCTCATGTACTGTACTATCTAATACTCACTAGAAGGGGTCATGTATGTTACAATCTCTACCCTCATATGTAATGCAAGGCCTACTGTTATGCAAACCCTCTAGTACAAGGTATATGCCACGTGTAGGGGTCATGTATTTGAATGAGCTACTCATGCCATCGTATCATGTCCTATAAGTTATGCAAGTTATGATTATTTTAATTATTCCATGGGACTAGACCTAGTACCGAAAGAGGCAAAAGGTAGGGACTCGACTCAAGGGGTCCTTATATAAAGTTTTGGTCTCTTAACTATGTGCCATCATAGATTTATATTATGTCCCTAAATGGACTTTTACTAGTGGGTCCAACTAGGTCATGTTATCAACTATGTGGGGTCATGCTAGATTTACCTTGGCAAGTAGACCACTCCTTTATTCTGTGTGGAGTGAACATCGGGATTCCAAGTAGTAGCTCATTTGGTCTTATATGTTGGTTAGGGTCTCCTCCCACATATGTATGATATATTGTGCAAGTTTGACTATCTTCATGTATGTTTAACTTAAGCAGTGATTATACATGTCATATTGTGCTTATATCTATTGATTATTATTAGCATCTTGATTAATTATGGCTTATGTTCCATGTCACATTGCACCCGGCATACTTAGTATATTCCAAGTACTAACGCATACTTTTTGCCTACATGATCTAAGCATATAGAGTCCGGAGCTCCTATTCATCTTCTTCCTCCACGTGGTTAGCTGAATCGTTTGAAGATTGCTATTGGTGAGTCCTATACTCCGAGGACAACATCTACTTAACTTTCATTCTTTTGGTAAGACTTGCCTATTTAGACCTTTTATCTTTTGAGGATGAGCCAAGGAGATGTCTTGGCCCCCGTTCTATGCATATTAGAGGTGTTGTTGGATATGGAAATCTATGTATCGAGCTTGACTCCTATCATCTTTATGTTATTATGAAGACTTTCCTTAGTCCCTTCTTCCCTTCTATGCTTGTCGTATGTGAATGAATGTGATGGAAGTCCCAAGTCCCTAAATGTCCCCGTAGCGTGAGTCATACTTACCCATCTCGTAGACTTGTTTGCTATGTGATTCATACTTATCCTCTTCGCTATAATATCCCCATAGCGTGAGTCCAAAGCCCCACTTCTCTTATAAATTATATGCCATACGTTTATTTCTGTTTTATGCTTTCGCAAAAATCAAGGATGTGCCATGTATGCTTGAGAGGCTTGTTTGGGATCCCTTCAAGTTCCCATTCACTGTGTCATGTCTAGGCCCTAGGCTTGGGTGGTGACAGGTCAATTTGAATGTGTATTGATTATCGGCAATTGAATAAGGTGACTATAAAGAATAAGTACCCGTTGCTAAGAATTTATGAGTTGTGTGACCAATTGCAAAGGGCTACTCATTTCTCAAAGATTGATCTTCGTTCTAATTATCATCAGTTGAGGATAAGAGAGTGTGATATTCGCAAGACAGCTTTTCAAACCAGATATGGGCAGGTTGAGTTCGTGGTAATGTCATTTGGTTTAACTAATACTCTGGTTGTATTTATGGATCTTATGAATCGTATGTTCAAGCCATTCGTTGATACTTTTACGGGTCGACTTCATTAATAATATTTTATTCCCAGGGTGAACAAGATCATATGGATCATTTGAGGTTGGTCCTTTAGACTTTCAGGGCCAAATAGTAGTTTGCGAGTTCAATAAATATGAGTTTTGGTTGGGTGAAGTAGTCATTCTTGATCATGTGGTATCCAGTAATGGTATTAAAGTTGATCTAAAGAAGATTGGA
>JAOTQR010007785.1:0-18429 GCA_025774065.1 Solanum ossicruentum
GAGAACTGTACATGGCAATCATTTGCTCCCCCCACCCCCACCCTCCCCCCCCACCCCCAACCAAAAAAAAAAATAGAAGAAGTATTATAAAGAATGACTTTATTTTTAGTGAAAGAGACACTGGCCTGTATGGGGAATCATTAACCCAAAAAAAATGGAAGAAGAATTTCAAAGAAAGACTTGGTAGAAAATAGTGAACCTTTTTATTTAGTAATCTTTCACTGAATTATATTTTCTTTTCTTTTCTTTTTCTTATTTTAGTGATACACTTTTTTATTAAGTATGGTCTGAAATAATCAAGACATATGTGGTATAATCATTTTAGTGAGTACTTGATAAATGAAGATTTATAAATACTGTTATTTGTTCTTGTATTTTTCATTAAGAAAATGAAATTAGGATTTGTTATACTTGTCTTTTTTAATGATACAAATCTCATTAGAAATCTCGTAGAGATCCAAAAGATAATTGAATATCTAAAGGGGACTATCAATATGGGTGTATTTTATACTAGTAAAAATTGTATAGATCTTATTGGTTATGCAGATACAAATTATTTATTAGACCCACATAAAGCTCGATTTCAAGCAGGCTAACTATTCTCATATGGAGTAATTGCTATATCAAGATGATCTACGAAGCAATCTATTGTTGCTACTTCTTCAAATCATGTTGAGTTGATCGCGATTCATGAAGCAAGTAGCTAATGTGTGTAATTGAGATTAATGATACAATTCATCAAAAGAAGATGCCTAGAAAATGATGTCAATGCACCTATGGTCATATTTGAAGACAATACTGCATGCATAGCTCAATTAAAAGGCGGTTTTATAAAAGGAGATAGAACGAAGTACATTTCACCAAAATTATCCTTCACACATGATCTCCATAAAAATGGTGATATTGACGTACAACAAATTTGTTCAAGTGATAATCTAGCGAATTTATTCACCAAATCTTTATCAGTCTCAACTCTTGAGAAGATGAATACAAAATTGAAATGTGCCACCTTCAAGCTATTAAGTGATGTTTTCAACAGGGGAAATAAAACATGCGCTGCACTCCTTTTTTCTTAAACAAGATTTTTTTTCTCATTGAGTTTTTCCTGATAAGGTTTTTAATGAGGCAACACTTAAGGTGTATGACCAAATGTGTGATATCTTAACATGGAACATCATTTATGGATATCCAAGTGGAATGTTAGAAAATAATGAATGAATGTCCATTTAGTGATACAAATTTTTGTTTAGTAACCTTTTACTAAGTTACGTTTTTCCTTTTTCTCATTTAGTGATACACTTTTTTATTTAGTAACCTTTTACAAAATTATGTTTCCACCTTTTTCTTCCTTTTCTTTTGTGCCTATGAAAGGGCATGTGGATTATATGTAAAGCATAGAGATGAACAAGCAAAGGAGAATTTTTTATATTCATACCCCTCTTATTTTTCTTCTTTTAACACTTCTTTGTGATACTAATTTCGGTATTTGATCTTCATTTCACAACAAGACTTTATTTTTTAGTAAAAGTGATCATCATCATCATAAATTATTGGAAGTGAGAGTTTCACACAAAAACTATCACTTATTAGTTTGAGAAATACACTTCTCTTTTTATTTTACTCTCACCATAGTGTGTGTACTACACTCTCTCTTTATTTTAAAAAAATCACATCATATTTCACCAAGACAAAACATTCCACCTTGACAAAAAAATACTAATAAGTTATAGTATTAATTAAAATTAAATATTAATGTACTAGTATTTTTAAAAATATATACAACAAAACATAAATATTTTTCTTTTCTCATTCCACCACTTCCTCTCGCATAACCCCATTCCCACTTCAAACCAAGCAATGCTTTAGTTTTTTTTAAAGTAATTTTTATAGATAAACTCTTACTTCATCCTCCCCCCCCCCACCCAAGCCCACAATAATAATAATGTAGATATTATTTTAAGTTTTTTTAGAAAAAATAATTCTATCTTACCCATCTAATTCTCTACTTTTATTTTTTTCTCTCATTTTTGGAAAATAATTTTTTTACTTGTCACAATATTTTGTTTTAAATAATTTTTTATTATTGTTATATTCGGTTTACAAGTAGAAAGAAATATATTCCTAAAAGTATGTATATATATAAAAAAAATTAAAAAAAATAAAAATAAATTAGGAGCAGAGGGTTAGATGGAGGTGGAATAAAATTTTATTTATTTTAAAAAATAAAAATAATATCAATTTTTTAGGAAGTAGTAGAGGAGGGGATGAAGTTTGAATTTTTTGTAAATATATTTTACTTTTTTTTTAAAAAAAAAAAGAGCAGGGTCTGTTGTTGGTGGTGGTGTAGTGGTATGTCAAGGGGGTGGAGTAGGTGAAGAAAATATTTTAAATTAATTTTTTAAAATATAATATTTTTTGGTGGAATATTGATTCTTTAATCTTTAACTTTTAACTAATATTGATAATTTATTTAATTTTTGTCAAGGTGAAATATTTTATCCATGTGGCATGTCATGTGGCAAGGTCTTTTTTCAATAATACAGAGAATTTATCACAGATACCATTGAAGTATGTATCTCAAGCTAATAAGTGATAGTTTAGGTATGAAACCCACAAATCCAATAGTCTAGGTATGGAACTCAAAAGAAGGGGTAGTTATTTATCTCTATTATTAGCCCTCCCGTTGGCTTCTTTGAGTGGTATTTAATCAGCGTATGCTGTTGTTTTGGGAAATAGTCAAAAGTTGAGAATACACAAACTTTTGAGTTCTAAAGGCTTGAGTCGGTTAAAAGTGAATTTTTGTACCATTTAAAGATCCGAGTGTCGAAATGAACCACTGACAGTTCCACCAAATTGAAATGTCAAAGTTAGTCAAGATGCACCTTCATTTCCTGATTTGAGGTTGTTTTGTGGATTTGAAGTCCCAAGTGGGAAAGTTTGATTTTTAATGTATTAAGCTTGACTTGGGTTAATATTTTGAGCTTGGATGCTCGAATTGGATTTCTGATGGTTCCACGAGATTTATAAGGTGATTCTTAAGCTTAGTAGAGGCATTGTCATATCTTTCGTAAGTCTTGAGGAAATTTTTGATCTTTTTGAGTTTTTATTTATTTTAGTTGCGCTTTATTGAGTTTTGGGTTAAGGAGATCTTTGGATTTGATTTATAATGGTTCTATTAAGTTTGAAATGCTGAATTTAGTAGGGTAGCAAATATGCACTGTGAGTACAGGTTTCGAACCAATCTTAAGGTCCGACCAAAGATTTAGTGATTTATTCTGAAATTGGGACACTTTAATGCCTAAAATAGCGAATAATTGTGAATCTCAGTCATATTCTATATTTATGATGTGTGTTTTGTGCTTGTGCACAGTACAAGTTAAAGCAAGAACTTCTTGATGATTTGAGGAAGTAGAGCTGAAAAATGCAAAGTGGACCGTGTATAGAATCCACCATGGGTCGTGGGACACTCCACACATGGTGGTGGACTATTTTGAAATGGACAAATTGGAATCAAAAAAAGCAAAGTTCAAGTGGGATTCCACGGACCCCTCCACGGGACATGGAACCGACCACACTTCGTGGATGCTAGTGTGAAGGAGGTATGTAAGAACCAGAAAAAGAAGTGGCCAAGTCCAAATGAAACTCCATGGTCCCCTTTATAGGTCGTGGACAACACCATTAGCTGTAAAAGGTATTATGAAGTGTTGGACAGTGATTTGAAAGAAAGGGCCAACTATATTTTCACGAGACCCGACCACGGGCCGTGGAACTCACCACTTGTTGTGGTGAGTGCCCGTGGTGGGGATGATATGAAGTTGAAGATTTCCAAGTGACACGCTATGAAACCCTTCATGGGTTGTGGTGCGCACCACGACTCGTGTAGGTCATCTATGAACCACACCGAATCAGTTTCATTTTTTTCTAGCATTTGATTTTTCATGTATATAAGTAGTTTTTTAATTTATTTTATTGTTATTAATATTGATTGCGGGAACACTTTGAATGAAAAAGAGACAACACCTATCTCACATTAGAAGATCAATAGCTTTATTTTCATCTTCTTTTATCAATTCTGGCACCTCGTGATTCAATCTTTTCTTTTTTGTAAGTGCTACAACTATGAATTCTTAACTTATTCTTTGGCTTCTTACATTAAATATGCATAGCTAAGTCCACAACTAGGATTGTGGGAACCATAACAAAATAGGAAAATAAGCAAATCATTAGGGTGAATTAAATAAATTGATTTGCATGTATTATGATTATCTTATCTAAATATTCTTCTTCATGAGTGCACGCATTGAAAATCTATTCATATTCATTACTTGCCTGGTAAGGAGATAATGTTTTGGGAAAAGGTAATCACAATGGATATTCAAGAAAATTATCTTTCGTTTAATTTACTAGAGTCTGACAAAAAATAGTAACTTGAGATCGATAGTGAGTTTAACAAAGAATACATTCAGAGTCCGGGAGAGGAATGAAATACATCTAAAAAGGACCCATTAGATGAATTAGATGTAGATCAACTTACTAGGTTTTGCATGCAACATAGGAAATGATAGCCTGATAACGTCTACCTAGTTATTCGTCATGATGAGTACAATCCTAGCCTGGGTCTCATATTTTATATACTTAGTTCTTACTCAGTCTTCATTCACTGCTTACTGTTATTATTTCAAGTAACCCCCATTTTATTTTATGCATTATTATTTTAGGGAAGTAGAAGCTCCAAGTAAGAAGCAATAGCTTATAGATTTGTTTCGGCCTATTCCTTGTAGGATCGATCCCGACTCTTAGTTAGGTAAATAGACTGTTAATAATCATCCATATGCTATTAAAATAGTATGTTTAAATGTTAAAGAAAATGGTGCCATTGCCCGGAATACTACTTCGAAGATAATCTATTAGTTGTCTTTTCAATTGTAGTTCTATTTCCTACTTTTACTTTTATTTTTATGTTCTTACTTCTGCAGAAAACTAGGTTTGTATGCTAAACACCAGAAGCAGGGGTGAAGCACTCCTTCCCTATTATTCCGAGCTGCTTAAGTCAATCCGTAAAACGAATGCACATGATCGAGAAGCTAGAGGCTGAGAGAGTTAGTTAAACAATAGGCCAAAAATGACAAGTGTCATGGAGAGGAGTTAGATGATGAGGATGGGGGAGTGTTGCCCCCACTTTAGCCATTATTGTGTGGTTGTGGCCAACAATAATGTTGATATTGATGCTAACAGTGCTAGGGCCACTGGGGGCAATAGTCCTTCCACAACTACCCAGAAGTTAAGTTCACTATTACCAATACTATGCTCCAAATGCTTACTCTGAAGGGACTATTTATTGGAGCAGCAGGGGATGATGCTAACCAACATTTAATGTTTTTCTTCACCTATAGATCTTCTAAGATTCTCGGTATTAGCTAGAAAACTATTCGTTTGAGACTGGTTCCATTGTCGCCGTCTTGGAGGTAATGAAGTGGTTGAGTGAGCTACAATATGAATCAATTCAAACTTGGAGGGAGTTGAAAGATGCTTTATTAGAAAGGTGTTTCCTATCGACTAGGAATCTATAGATTAAAGACGAGGTCAATGCTCACAAGCAGCTACCATTTGAGGCCCTATATGAAACATAGGGAAGATTCGTAGAAAAAGCTGAAGTAGTTCCCTCACCATAACTTAACAAATGAACATCTGAAGGAGGTATTTTACAAGTCGTGCAACTTTGTGAGTAAGCCCATCATAGACGCGACTTATGGTGGTTATTTTATGGCCATAACATTTCAGGAAGCTATGAGATCTTTACCAGGTATTAAATAATAATAGGGCATGGTATATAAGAGATAAAGATATCCTATAGGTTTCATGTATGAGATGTTAGTAGCATAATGACGAAAGGAAGATGAGTGTCATCAAGACATGGCTCAGATGTAGACTCAGATGAACTTGCTGACCAAATGTTTGTTGGATGATGGGATATAGAAGGCTAAAGTTGTGGATTCCATAAATAAGTAAGATGTTCCATAGTTTCATTTTGAGGAGGAAGCACAGTTCTTGAACAGCTAAGGGGTTTCTGGACATGCAACATTAAATATCAAGGTTGTAACTCTCAGTGAGACAATTATTATAATTTGATTCGATAATCATGATCAGGGCGACTAGTAGAACAAGAACAACTTCAAAAATGACCAGATAGGAGCATATGTGCCACCTCTAAACAAAGACCATCCAGGTAATAGTGGTGGTGGGTTAAATCTAGAGGAAATGACGGGCAAGGGTTGCTGCGCATGCAACCATTTTTATGGTAAGAGATTATAATCTAACTACTCTGTACAACAATCTATTAGATCGTGTCCTTAGGCATCATGATGTATATTTATTCGATACACTGTTGTCAATATAAATATTGAATATTGAAAAAAAATAAATGAAATTTCAATTGAAAATAATAAAAATAGTAAAAAAGGGATGGTTCTCTAGAAGGTAGAGGCTATTGAGGATGGCATGAAAGATATGAGAGGCGATATGACTAATATCAACTAGTTGGTAGATTCACACTCCAAGTCCATCAACCAGTTGTAGCAGATGGAGCAGGTGTCAACTACATTAAATCAGAGGAAGGCAGGGTCTTTGCCTAGTAATACACTTTAGAACCCAAGGAAGATTTGGGCACTGCATGGCAGATACTATGAGAAGTGTTTTCTAACCTTGTTCTTGTAAGACCTACAGGCATTGACAAGGCAAATGATAAATCTCTAGAAGCAGTTTGTGGAGTTAGTGATGATGAATTTGAGGAGCTAATAGTTGAGCCAAAGCAGTTGGACACAACCAAGGGCTCTAATTAGGATGGAACAAAACAATACCAAATCCCTGGCCCCATCAGTAAGTCACCACCTCTACTTCCACAAAGATTGAAGAAGAAAGGCGAAGATGGGAAGTTTCAGAAATTTTTCTCTATGCTGAATTTTTTTCCCTGAACATATTGATGTGCTGTCAAAATACAACACTATTGATGATTAAAATTTAGAATTTTGTGTGTTCTCATAGCTATGTTAGTATATTTGATGTGTTTTTATGTTTGTTTAAAAGGATTACAGGGTTGGCTTAACATTTTTGGCTAAGTGTACAGATTTTGCAAAAATTGAGGTTTTATGAGACCCTTTATGGGTCGTGGAAAGTTCCACAAGATGGATAGTTGGTTTTATACACAATTCTAGTGAAGGATGATTTTTTGAAGTTGAGTCTACGAACATGCAGATGAGTCGTAGAATTGGTATCGTGCCTTGGGAATCAGAAAGTGGGGAGTTACTAAAAAATCATCAGACGAAACCCCTTGCAGGCCGTAAAACTTTATACAACCCGTAGATGGGTGTTGTAGAAGTTGTCCACAAAATTGAAGATGAAGTCCATGAAATCCCATCAACAAGCCGTAGAACTTTCTATGGCCCATAGAAGTGCTCGTAGAGCCTGCTGATCCAGTTCTCCTAATTCGTTTTGGTTTTGTATTTTAAGCACTATAAATAGGTTATTAGGTTATTTTTCATATAGAACAGAGAAGAAACACGAGAGAGTAGTAAAACACTTGAGAGAAAGTTGTGAAACATTATTTTGTACTTTTAATTCAATCTTGTGATTCTTAGTGAAGAGCTTAGATTTATTTTTCTTAATTCTATTGTATAAGTGCTCAATTATGTTATTCAAATTCATGATTCTTGCATCTACACTAATAATGAGCAGCTAAATCCATAACTAGGGTTGTGGGAATCATGAAGAACTAATAAGGTAAAACTAGATAATTCATAATTCTTGGAAAGTGTTCATGCATGTATTAATTAATTTTCTTAGGTTTGAAGGCTTTTTAACGGTGGCCAACGTTAGAACTTGCATAGTGTTATTGATTGGATCAAGGTAGTAATGAATAGGAAAAGAGATTAATTAATAAAATTCGATAGATGTTTCTCACCTAATCAACTGGGTTAGGGGGAGGTTGTACTGGAACAATAGGTAAGAGTTAGTAATATTACACTATGGGAATATATCAAATCATGTAATGAAATTTACCTCTTGTCGGGAACAAAAGGTTTAGTAAACTTAACTTACCATTTTACATGCTACACTAAAAAAGAATTTGATTATCTGGTAATACCAATTTAAGGATTCATTTAGGATTACTTTTCATAGTTGTTACAAAATCGCCTCCCTTTGGGGAAATAAGTAGGTTAATCCACCCAAATTACTTTAAATTATTATAAGTCTATCATATTTCATGTGAGCTCGACCCTAACCTCGGTTAGGTTATATATCTTGACAGCGACTGCTTTAGCCTTGAAAAAGGAGGTGTAGCTTGGACAACGTTACTAATGCATTGGGTAGGAAGGTTTCCAGCATGGGGAGTTTAGCAGTTATCTGGGTTGAGGAGCAACCGTCGGCTAGAGAATTTCAGAGATTGGCTAATGGGTTATTGGAGGGGTGGGCATGGTATGGTATATACCGAATGTCATATTAAAACTGAAATTTTTTTATACCTTGGTATGATAATTATGGTATTTGGTATGACTTATATTTTTTTTTTGGTATTCGGCATGGTATTTGGTATTTAGAAATAAATATTGGAATATCGTATACCATACCAAAATATAATTAATATGTATGTAAATTTTAAAATTATTTTAAATATACGTAGATCTTCTTGAAGAGCCCTGGCAGTCCTGTTGGCTCTCTCATTACTGACCATGTTGAAGAAAATTTTGAGAAACAAATTTGGAAGCATTGATTAGCTTTTGTATTATTCATTGTCCACAATTTGAAAATGCATATAACTTTTGATCACTTAATTGATTAGTTTGAGACATTTTTAATATTATTAAAGTTATACTTATTTATTATATGAATATATTAATTCGAAGTCAAATTAATTATAAGGACCGAACAACCATACCGTAAAATATCGAAACCGAAATTAGAAATACTGAACCATACCGAGCTACTTTGATATGGTAATGGTATCGTATTTTTCGATAACAAAAATCAAAATTACTATATTAAATTTTTAAATGTCATACCATATCGTACCATTCCCACCCATAGGTTATTGAGATTACATATTTCAGAATAGGGAGGAGTTCTTGCTACTATTGAAGCCCACTCATCTTTGATGGACTGGATTCATGAGAGGCATTTTGAGGATGAAAAGTTGTGTATTATCCAAGATAAGGTCGTTAGAGGTGAAGCCATAGAGGCGATGCTTGATTCTGATAGTGTTTTGAGGATTGGAAGTGGTATATGTGTGCCTAATGTAGGTGATTTGATCAGATTGATACTTGGAGAGGCTCATTGTGCTAGATATTCCATTCAACTAGGGGCAGCGAAGATGTACCATGATCTGAGTCAGCATTATTGGTGGCCTGGTACCAAGAGAGATGTTTCAGAATTTTTATCCAGGTGCTTGTCTTGTCAGCAGGTTAAGTGTGAGCACTTGAAACCAAGTAGGGAGCTTCAGCGGATGCCCATTCTCGAGTGAAAGTGGGTGCATATTTCCATGGACTTTGTTATTGGCTTAACTCCTACTGTTAGGGGTTTTGGCTCTATTTGGGTGGTGGTAGATTGTTTGACCAAGTTCGCTCACTTCATTCCGGTCGAGGTGAAGTATATAGCTGAGAGATTAGCCTAATTTTATATCAGTCAGATTGTGAGGCTTCACAGGGTCCTAGTGTCTATTGTATTAGATAGAGGCGCATTGTTCACTTCGCACTTTTGAAGTATTTTACTTCATGGTTTGACTACTTGTTTGGATTTGAGCACAGTTTTTCACCCAAAACTGATGGTCAGTCCGAGAGGACCATCAGATATCAGAGGATACACTCGGCGCCTGTGTTATTGATTTTAAGGCTATATGGGACCATCATTTGACTTGGCTAAGTTTGCGTACAATAACAGTTATCCTTCCAGCATTCAGATGGCTTCTTTTGAGGCTTTGTATGGCTAGAGATGCAAATCACCCATAGGTTGGTTTGACGCAATAGCAGTGGTTAGTATGGATGTTAGTATGTTGAGAGGGGATCTTGAACGGGTACGGTTGATTTAGAATAGATTGGTGACATCCAGAGTCGCTAAAAAAGCTATGTTGATAGGCGAGTTTGACCTTTGGTGTAATGGTTAGTGACATGGTTTGGTTGAAAGTCTCACCTTTGAAAGGGGTTATGAGATTCGGGAAGAAAGGCAGGCAAAATTTGAAGTTCATTGGTCCTTTCGATATCTTTGATAGAGTGGGAGAGATAGCTTATAGACTTGCCTTGCCACCCAACTTGTCTTCAGTCCATGTGGTGTTCCATGTTTCAATGTTGCGGCATTATATTTCGGACGATTCTCGTGTGATTTTTATGAATTCAGTTGAGTTGAGCCCTGACTTGACTTATGAGGAGCAACCGGTAGCCATTTTGGACAAGTAGGTGAGGAAGTTGAAGACCAAATAGATCACTTCAATAAAGGTGCAGTGGAGCCATAAACCTGAGAGTGAGGCTACTTGGGAGATAAAGTCAGATATGTGTGCCCGATATCCTCAGTTGTTTGAGCCTTCAGGCATGTTCTTAATCTCATATTCGAGAATAAATATTGTTTTTAGTGATGGATGATGTAATGACCTCAAAGGTTATTTTGATATTTTCAACTACATTATCATTTTGTCCTTCTCGAAAGTTGCCTTTGGTCATTTTTGGATAAGTTCAAAAGTCAAATTTTGAAAATATCGTAAAAAGTTGGAGTGACGCAAAAGAAAGAGTTTTAAAAGGCATAAAGTTGAAAATTTTGATTTTTGTGGTCATTTTGAATATCTAGTGTCAAAATTTGATTCCATCAATTCCATCAATTTCAGAATGTCGAATATAGTTTGGATAAACTTGTAGAACTGAATTTAGAGTTAGAATGAAAATTTTAGGCCCAAAGTTGCATTGTCAATTCATTTTGGATCATAGGTTTAACTTTGGTCAACTTTCGGGGTTTGGGAGCTCGTATCGAATTTTCATCTGTTCCAATGGTTCTGGGTGGTGAAATTAATGTATAAATGCCCTTATTGTAAATTTTAGAGGTTCTATAAATATTTTGAGTTTTTAGGTCTAAAACTAGTTTAAATGATCCTTTTCAGGTTCGGGCCATGGAGGTTCCAAATTCTAATTCTGATGATTCTATTGAGTCCAGATCATTGTTTCTGATGGGGTTTTATGTTTGATTTGTATTCACGAGGTTCCGAACAAATTCTCAAGGATACCATTCTTGTTTTTGGTTGTGTTATATGTTGCTTGTTTTTGCTATTTCTGGTGCAGGTCCAGGTTGTTCTCCACATTCCCGCCCATAGATCTATGATTGAGGAGGTCAATTTACTTAGACCTCTACGTTCATGGGATAGGGACCGTGTTCACGGAGTTGTGGTCCCCTCTGACTTTCGCATTTACAAAGTCTCATTCATGCCTGAATAGTTTCTTTCTTTCAAACAAGATTTTAATTGATTTTCCACCATTTTTGACATTTCAAGCTTCGTTCAAAGAGAGGATTTTCAAGGTTTTGAAGGCAAATTGGTTGGTTAACTATTTTCTAACATATTTCAACTATTTTCATTGATTAATTTGTGTTTTAACTTCTAAATTTGGAGATTTAATGATGGAATTTAGGAATTTTTCAAAATGGATTCCTAAACTTAAATTATTGATTTCTCCCTCAAATTGATTCCTAATAATTAATTTTAGTGCCATTAGATTTGTTATGTGATTATGATGTTATATATATGTATAGATTGTGAGGTGACTTGGAGTATCGTAGGAAGGAGAAAGTGATGATTTCTTCTTGATTTCGAGACTTTATTTGAGGCAAGTGGACTTCTAACCTTTTTGTTAAGTATGAATGAATCTTGTATGTTCTTATGTGTATGGAAATTGAGTATTTGGAGGTAGAATTGAACCATTCTATGCTTGATCACGAGTTTTTGCATTGAATACTTGTTCATATGGCTATATATTGAGATGTAATTTAATTGTGAATTTGTAATCTATGTGATCTTGTAAATCATTCAGAGTTGATAGCGAGATGGTGCTTATATTGTGATATGATGATATTGAGGTATTGATGATAATGAAACACTATTAATATTGAGATATTATTGTTAATGAGACACTGGCGATATTGAGACATTCATGATATTGAGATTCTGATAATATTGAGACTTTGATGATATTGAGACTTAAGATTATTACAAAGTTGAGATTATGAAATAATAATAATCATGTAGATTACATTTATTATTATTTATGCATTGATACTTGTGATGGCTAAAATCGAGATGTGAGTAAGGAAACATATGGATTGGTAGTCGAGGTCTCTACTGGTCGAGTGAGGTAATATGATGGCAGTTCGAGGTCTTTGCTGGTGGTGTTCATGGATACATATATGTTAGACTCACATAGATTCTGATTTGAGGCATATATATGGTCAGCAGATGTGCATCATAGGAAAGAAATGCATCATGATTATTTGATATTGCATTGCATTGTATGCATCTCATGGCATCCACTCCATCTCATCTCATATCTGATTGATATAGTTTTATATTGTTTATGAGATTATGTACTTATTGTATCCTTATTGTATCCTTAATCTTGATGTAAGTATTGGATCTATCTATATGTTGGTGTATTGAGATACTATGCTAGAAGATGAGTGTATCTATATTACTATGATTTGTATATTATATTGTGTTGAGACTTTTCTGAGTGCAGGGCTGTAGTTCGATGGATTATGGTAAGCAGTTACTTGTGTTATTTATTTCTTTATTTAGGTTAGTTCCATTTACTAAGTACCCCATTGTTTGGTGCTCATCCCTCTTGCGACATTTTGTAGGTTGTGAGCCCGATCCAACTTTCTAGACTTCCTTTTTGTTGGATCGAGCTTCCGAATTTCTTGCAAGGTAGCTGCTTATGTCTTCAGAAGGCCTTGAAGATTCCAATTTTATGTTTTTGTTCTATTTAAGGATTAGACATTATGCCTTGTATTTTATGTGAGTATTTTATATATGGATACTTGTACATGTGACAACAAGCCTTGGGATAGTTGTAGTTGGTTATTTTCCACTTATATATATTATTTAGACTGTTATCTTCTGCTCTTATCTTTATTATTGAGTTTCTTGGGTTTGAACTGACTTGCCTTGTTGAGTTAGGTGAGTTCCATCACATTTGAATATCGGGTTATGACAATATGCAGGGCCTTATAGAATCTAGAGGAGAATTGATAAGGTTGCTTATTAGTTAGAGCTGCCTATGGAGATGAGTATGATTCATCCGGTCTTCCATGTGTTTATGTTGAAGAAGTGTGTAGGTGACCCAAACTCTATAATGCCTTTGGAAGTTGTAGGTGTTATGGAGGAAAACTTGGCATATGAAGAAGTTCTAGTGAATATATTGGACAGATAAGTAAAGAGGTTGTGGAACAAAGATATAGCATCCGTCAAGGTTCTTTAGGAGAATCACAAGTCAAAAGTACTACTTGAAAATTCGAAGCGGACATGAAGAAGCGACATCCTTATATCTTTTGCTCTACTAAAGCCGAAGGTAATAATTTAATCCTATCTATGGTGTCAAGTCATGTACTTCAGCCCTTTCTATGTTATATTGCATACATACACACTCATAATAATATGTTATATTTGATGCATAAGTTTGAGATTTCCTAAGAATTATGTTTAAGTTGTATTGGTGGATTTATGTTAGGGCTAAAATTCCCAAGGAGGAGATATTATAACGCCTTAGATTTCAAACTAAGACTTGAGTCATTCCTTGTATGCATATAGGCTCTACTTGATGACTTCTGTGGTGGAATCAATTTCTAGGTATTCAAAGTAGATTACATGTGGTTTGGGGTCATAAGGCATCTCTTTCATCGAGCCAAGGCCAAAGGATTCCAATTGCCTGAGTTTCGATATGAATTTGTATAAGGGTCAACTTCAATGGTAATATCTTTTAGCATATAATAAATTAGGTGACCCATTACCTATAAATTTGTGGGTCTTTGAATTATCTTTCGAGCACATTTAATTTTGTCTTACTTTGTATTCGAAGTAAAACGTTATGGTCATTTTACTAAAGCTATCTGTTACAAACGGTGGCAGTTAGTTTGACTGTTGAATGCATTCTGTGTACTACCGAATTGATCATCGAATCACTCCAAAAATTTTCAAAAACTATCAAAAAGGGCGGTCTGAAGGTCCCTTTTGGTGTATTGCTAAATGGTTCGGCGATGGGATCTTTGGACCGTCGATTTCTCCATCGGGATATATTAAAATGTCATTATATTTACTCTTGATGATATTTTTATATTTCCAAAAGGGGTTTTCAACCTATTTATCCTAAATACACTTTTCTAAAACTATTTTCATACCCAAATAACCTTTCCCTTCACTTATTTCAAATTTCTCTCTCATGGAAAAAGACCCAAATCCTCAGTTGAAGAACAAGCTTCAATTTCTTCCAAGTTTTTTATTAAATCAAGATTCTCTTCAATTTTCTTCTCTATTTAGCTCTAAGGTATGTGGGTCTTCATCTATGGGTCCTTCCACCCATGGAGCCCAAAACCCTTTTCTTTTGTTTTTTTTTGGATTAAATTTTTTGATTTTAAGAATTATTTCTTTATGAGTAATTCCTATTATTCATTATAAGCATGACTTACGTTGAATTTTGTTAAGTATTGGTTTTCTTATGTATGAACACCCATTGGGATTTGACATTATGAATGATTTATGACACCCACACTATGCATGCTATGATTTTTTGAAAGATTAATAATTTTTGAAATGAATTTCATGATACCCAAATTGGAGTTTTTCTAATATGTTGGTGGGTTAATTTTAATGATTCTTAAATGACCATGTTTTACTCATTTGTGTCCTATGCAAATGTATTTCATGATTTTAAGCATAAGTACTTACACGTACCATGTTTAGACTAAAGTCATGAAACAAGCTTCATATGTTGATGAAAGCCTTATGGAAAGATATGTGAATTGTGAATCAATGAATATTGAAGGGATAATAAGCATGTTATGAGTTCATTAGAACTTTGTGAAAGTTATGAATTATATGAAGCTCTTTCTTTTAGTTTATGAAGCATTGATTTTGATGACCTACTCTATGATGATATCAAGCTATTATGAAATTATGCATATTATAACTAAGACTATGATTAGAATATTTCTTGGGATTGTTGACCTAGCACCGAGAGAACCTTGGTATATCATTGTCCCATAACTATGTTGCCACTGTAGGTTTTTAATTTGAATATTTCTTGGGATTGTTGACCTAGCACCGAGAGAACCTTGGTATATCATTGTCCCATAACTATGTTGCCACTGTAGGTTTTTAATTTGCTTATTGTATGATAAACTAAAAAAAGTGGGGTTCCCGTAAGGTACATGCTAGTTAACATCCAAGAAGGGTGGTGTTTCCATAAGGCTTCTGTCTTATATTAACCAAAAAGAATGGTATTCCCATAAGGATCTCATAATATATAAATCGATAAAGAGTGAAGTTTACGCAAGGTAACTGAAAAGGGTAAAGTTCTTGTAAGGTACTTGTGAAGCAATTTTTCAAATGGGGAGGTTCCCGTAAGGTGAGTGTTTGGTTTACCTTGGCAAGGTAGATCGCTCCTTGTTTGATATGAAGTGAACATTGGGATTCTAAGTAGTAGCTCCCTTGATCTTATTTTTTGGTTATGGTCTCTTCCCATCTATATGATATGTTATGTGATTTGGTTATCCTCCAACATTGATCATTCATGTCATATTGAGCTCACTATCTTCGTATATTATTATGCATCTTGTTAATTATAGATTATGTCTTTGTTGCATTGCACCCCACATACTTGGTATATTCCAAGTACTAACGCATACTTTTTTCTATATAATCTAACCATGTAAGGACGGGAGCTCCTATTGATCCTCCTCCACGTGGCTAGTTGGCTTGTTGAAAATTGCTATTGGTGAATCCTCCATTTCGGGGGCAACATCCACTTTCATTCATGCCATATTAAAGACTTATTTACTTTAGAATATTTATATTTGAGTGTGAGCGTGGGAGATGTCTTGGCCCCTGTTCCACTAATGCTAAAGTTGTTGTTGGATATATGTACATGATATGAGCTTGACTCTTGTAATGCTTATACTTTATTTATGACTTCCTTAGACCCTACCCCTTGTATGTGATGATTGAATGTTGATGTCTTGTGATGGAAGTCCCAAGTACCCATTATCCCCATAGCTTGAGTCATATTTACTCTTCCCTTAGTCTTTGCTTGTTATGTGATGGTGAAAATTTCTATTCCCTATTCATTCCCATAGCATGAGTCCAAAGCCCTGCTTCCCTTAGACTTAATTTTTTGTTGTTTGTTTATGCTTCCACAATCAAGGATGTGCTTACTTATGATTGACCTTTTTGGTGTTCCTTCAGATTTTCTATTCGTCGTGTCACTCCTAGACCCTAGGTTTTGATCGTAACAGTCTATAAATACATTTGATGTATACCTTATGCAATAATAATGCATGAATGAATTCAATTACCTTTATACTATGCCATTTTATTCCCCGGCCCTACTTCGTGCAATTTTAGGAGTTTAACTACTTTTCCGAGCTATAATTTGAAAATCAATTAAGAAAGAGAGGGGAAAAAAAGAACACAGAGGAGAAGAAGATATATAGTGATAGGGGTGTACAGAACCAAACCGCAAATTGTGCCAAACCGACAAACCGAGTCAATTCGAAAAAAAATTTCGATTAGTGGGTTAGTTTGATTTGGTTTGGTATTGACAAAAAAATTGATTATATTTGAGTTGGTTTGATTTGGATTTTAAAAAATCAACCCGAGACCAAACTAATTCGATATTATATGTATATAATTTTTAATTTTTTTTATATATAAAAAATATTTATTATAAGGATTTAGGGGGACAAGAGTATGGGCTTTCTCAAACATGCTTTATACTTTATACTTTTTCATATTTTTATTATTTTGCACATTTTTATCATCTTTTAAGACTCCCCTATTACCTATTTCCCTGGTCCCCATTTTTCTCTAAAATCAAACACCTTTACTTTTCTCCAAGAGTGAACGAAAATGAGTAAGGCCACCTGAAATATTGTGTCTGTTTTTCTTTCCTTTTTTAATTTGTTTTCTTTCTCCAAGCAACTAGAAAGGTCTGTTCAGCAGCTATAGATGTATGCAGTAACAGTAACAGTAACTCTATAGCCGCCCGAGCTCGAAGATCTCAAAATCTATCCGCAAAACCCCAAACCCTGCGCCCCCAGCTTCGAACGCAGGTAATCTCTCTTTCTCTAACAAATGCCTGCATATAGATTATTTTTCCTTTTTCAGTTTTCCAATCTCTATTTCTCTTATCTAGATGTATATTTATTTTTACTGTTTTTAGGCTTTTTCTGGTTAGATTTGTAAATTGTAGTGATTATTTGGTATTATGTTAGTGTTGTTCATTGCTGACTAATTTTAAAGACTTTGTTTTTGCTTGAAATGTGATTCAGTTTAATGGATCTGCTTTCATTTTGCTCTTACTTGTGTTTTTCAGAGTTCTTTTTTGGTTATAGATAAATGTTTTGATAGCGGAATATGCAGATTTGGTCAACAAGTCTTAGTATTGTTATGTCCATTTTGTGTTGTTTCATTGTGCTTCTCCATAGTCAAACGTACAGTGATTTTTTAGTAGTGTTAAAATGTATTGTGAAATTTTTGTGATTGTGGTTGATTTGGGTTTACTTATCACGAGTTTAATATGTAAGTGTGTATATATTGCTTTTCATATAATTTATTCGTAAATAATTGAAAGTTGATTGGATTTTTCTTGTTCTTATTATAGTAATCTATATGAAGAAGACAATAATAAAGGAATTGCTACATTTAGTTTGTGAATATGCAAATATTAATTTTGATTTAGCTCTAAAGATTTTTTTTTTCTTCATTAAAAATGATAACCCTCAATACTTACTTTTACATTATTTACGGGAAAATATGTTGTAACTTTCTTTCGGATGTGAAACTACATCATATACATTATTTGAAAGCTTATTACAAGTTTTCATCATGTGCAGTAACTTTCTTTCAGATGAAAACTACATCTTCTGCACCTGATATGAAGGTGATTACCAACATTCCTCCGACTATGCCAGCAATATCTCAACAAGGTGACAAAGTCACTCCACATCGATGTACTCCTCCTAAAAAGCAAAAGAGGATGACTCCTCAGGTACTTTCTAAATTTGAAAATACTGGTAGAGAAAAGTCTGAGATTTGGAATCATTTTTTCAAATTTATTGTCAAAGGAGGTCAATGTAGATCCAAATGCAATTATTGTACTAAAACTTATGCTGGCGGAAGTAGGAATGGGACTACTA